>JAQFYZ010001167.1:0-26684 GCA_034695085.1 Cylindroiulus punctatus | reverse complement strand
TGATGAAATTATCCTACTTTCATGGAAGCTTACTCGACTGCCACTAGATGGCGACCCTTTCGCTGCACACTCCCAATTGGCAAAAGCGCAGCCGGAAAATCCACAGTAAATTCATGCAGTATCTGGCAACACTGGCTGTAGCTCCGCCCTAATTTTATTAATTTTTTTAATGCTGCGATATGAGATCCAAATTTTTTCTAATTTCTCCTAATTTTACGTAATTTTTTACCTTATGAGAAAATTAAGAAAATGTTAAGTCCAACATTAGACAAAAATTACAAGTGGGCAGGAAGCATAATGCTTCCAGTCCACTTGCACTTTTTTGGCTTAGTTTTGGTCGTTGTCTTTCCTAATTTTCCGACCCTACCCACATGACAATTTCTTGATTTTTTAAAGTATAAGCAGCGACGCCAAGGGGAAAAGAAATTGCACGAAAAGATGTCTATTGCCAAAAGCTCCCTAAGTTTCCTAATTTTTTTAATGCTGTTATACGATTGGTCTTCTAATTTTTTATAATTTTTTGCCTTAAGAGAAAATTAAGAAAAATAAACTCCAAAATTAGACTAAAATTATAAGTGCAGAGATGTCCAGCGTCAGATGTTCAAGCAGGGGTTCCACAACTGTTTATAACAACTTAGATAAGTAGAACCTCTGTAAGTTGACCACCCAAGGGACCACAAACTGGTCAACATAGAGAACGAGTACATGCAGTGGTGTGGCATAGTACTTGTACGCCAAGTGTTTTATTCCACACAACAAAACTGTCTTCCACCGAAATTTGTACCAAAATGACATGAAAAGTGATGGATTTCAGTCAACAAAAGCACGTTCCCAAAATTTAAATGGCGTAGGCAGTACCACTTTCAGAGAGATATATGCACTACAGAAATGAGCACGATAATATGTGAAAAGCTTATGATCCAACGATCGGTAAAACAAGGAGATGAAAATAGTTTTAGTGAGGTCGTTTTATGACTTCATTAACATTTTATAGCAACAAAACTATTGGGGAAGAAAAACAAATATCCCCGAGACTTTAACGATGTGTTTACAAGATATAGTGTTGTTGTAATTTAATAAGGATTGCTGTTATCTCGAATAACTCATGTCCATGCCTATATGTCAGAAGTAAAAAATAGGAGAGGAAAAATATCTGAGACTGGAAACCAGAGTAATTTGTGTGGGAGACAAGCGTATACATAGCAGGTGCTGCTAATACTTCCAAAAATAAATCTTTCATCCCAATCTTCTCTAAATCCATCGGTGCTTATGACTAAAATGATAGAATAACTTATGTTTGAAAACAAAATAAATATATTTCTGCAAAGTTTTGAAATCTGACTCCAGCTGTTTCATAGCACCTGAAACAATTTTTCAATGTTCAATGTGCATTTTTCTTCTCCCAAAGACCCAGTATAGACTAACAAAAAATGAATCAATTCTGGAGCCCAGACATCCAGGGAAAACATGCAACTTTTATTTTCGCAGTTTCCTCTGCATTCTGAAATAAAACTCATCTACATGTGTGGTCGATTGCACCACGCTGTTTAATTTCAGTCTAGTAAATTCCAAGTTTTTTGGGTGTTGAATATATAAAAAATTATTGTTTGTTCTCAAAAGACATTTGATTCAACAACAATAGTCTTCAAGTTTAAAAAGTCATTTTTGACCAAAAAATGTGAAGTATATGGCGGATGAATGCTGTGAAATTTTTTGGAATCCTTGCCGCACTAATATTTATATTTGAACCCTACACTTGTCTAGAAATACAAGACTGACACCTGTACCATCTGTCGCAATTGAAGACTTGAAATCAAAACGATCTCAATGCCAAAAATGCAAAAAAAGTGTTGATTAATGCAACATGATCTTGTATGAAACCAAGCTTGACAATATTCAAAAATGCAAGTACAACAGATAAATGCAACGTTTATTTGTCTGTAGCATTTGTACATCTTTTTGTATTGTTTTTTGGCTCCCGTAACAAAACGTTTTGTAAACTGACCTAATTATGCGATTTTTGATTTAGCTGCCCCTTGTCGTCAGGCAATCACTGCCAGTCTACAAGCCGTTAGGAGAGGCCCACTTCTTATTCATAATGAAATGCTGGAGCAGGGCATATTCCGAAATAAGTCGAATATACATGTATTTCATTTATTAATCCAAACATTTCGACTTTACACTACAAAGCCAGCTCAGTTTGGAATGTTTTTATGTACTCCGTGTGCCTCACTCATGGTGGAATGCTGGAACAGGGCATATTCCGAAGAACAGTCCAATATTTCATTTATTATTCCAAGCATTTCAACTAAACACTGCAAAGACACCTCAATTCGGAATGTACTGCATGGCATGGCAGCGTGCAAATGTCATGTTTCCGACGGTGCCATTTAGAAGTGCAACATCATTTGCATATTGGGCTTCCAGTTGGGTGTAATTCCAATCAGTTGCTGCTTCCAAGAATAGCATCTGATGCATCTGGGTTGATTCTCTGCGTGCATAATTTGCGCCTGATGTTGACGGCACGAGTGGTGACCCCCGACCTTTGACTCGAATAAAAAAGCCTTTCACTTTCGCCTCGTCCATTGGCACATCTCGTGCTTATGCATAAAACTAGGAGTTTCCGTATACGAATAGAGCATTAAACCCGAGGCATTAGATAATGGCAAAAACAACAGCAACAAGAAATCCCTTTATTCCTGCGTCGCCAGACCGATGGGAAATTCCGTTTTAATAATTTATTATATTAAAAGGTATAAAAAAGCCGAGTGGCCGAGTTTATTCCCCCCAGCTGGTCACGTGGCCCGCATAGGTAGGATGTGACATTGACCAAAATATTCCGGAGCAGATATAAAAGCCCGTATGTCGTTTGCATGTCTAATTCGTAATAAGAATCTGTCATTGTAGTGCGGACGGGCATTCAATGGAAATGCAAGTGAGGATTTTAGTGCGTGTATTCGTTCAATCTATTTAAATCGCGCACTACGTATGCGTGTCGGGGAAAGGGGAGATAAAGGCCATGGCGCCAAAAATTAACAAAGGTGGGCTTCATAAGACGGGATTCGCCAGAGGGCGCTTCAGACGAATGGGTATTTCCCCTTTGATGCAACAGGTGGATGCGAGGATCTACCTGAAATCTATGCCATGCATTGTGTGGCTGTCTCTGTGATTACGGGGTCAGAGGCCACCATTAAACGCCATGTTAGCGTTTATTATTTTCGGAAACGCGATGCTGTAATTACTGCAATTCATAGATGAATGGGTTTGAGAATGCATCGCGTTCACCCCTTTCTGGATGGGATGCGAGATGTAAACATTCCTGAAGGGATGAAAGGGAAAGTGGCTAACAAATCCAAATAAAAAATGATAATTGAACTGGGCAACAGAATTTGGATTTTTTACTCAAGCATCTCTAAATAAAATCAAAGCTGTCATGAACGTTTTCCATTTTCGTTGCAAGCAAGACGATTCCAAGAAAGGACATCATGTCGAATTTTGGACTAAATGTTTTATAAAGTTTCTGTTAAGGCAGAAAATTACAGACAATTAGGGCACAATCATGTCGCAGCATTCAAAAAATTAAGAAAATGAGGGCGGAGCTGCAGCCAGTGTTGCCAGGCACTGCGTGCATTTACTGGGGATTTTCTGGCGGCGCTTTTGCCAATAGACATCTTTTCCTGCACTTCCTTCCCCGTTGGTGGCGCTGATCATACTTAAAAAAATTAAGAGATTGGCACGTGGGCAGGGTCGGAAAAATAGGAAAGCCAACTTTAGACCAAAAATTACGCCAAAAAATTACAAGTCAATTTAAAAAAAAAAATAGGGTAGAGGACGTAAAGATCTGGTGTACTACTGTACAGTCTGTACGTCATCCAAATTGCACAAAATATGCATACAATGTATCAATCATGCTTGTCTAGATAACAAGAACAACACGTGTCTCAGCTGTCAGAAGTTATCCATTTACGTTTTTGTGGTTAATCCAAACCTAGCATTTAACCAATCCTAGCCTCAACCAACCTATAATGTAATTTCTGACTTTAGTGTTTCGAATATACTATGGCATATTCACTTCTCCAAATTAGCATAAAATATGCATGTTTCAATCACGCTTGTCTGGAAACAAGAACGACAACTGTGTCAGCTGTCAGAAGTTACCCTTTTATGTTCTTCTGTGTTATCCTCCGCTAACATTTAACCAATCCCAGCCTAAACAAACCGTCATTTTCTTGTCCTGCTTTGAACGTGATGGCCCACTTGCAAGATATGTCATCTTAACCGTATAATTTTTCGCAGAAATAAACAAATATGTCATACATGTAATTACAAAATTTATTCGAAAATGGACATTTTCGAATATTGACTTAATCCATTTTTGAATTAATTCATTATCTATTTTTATATGGTTGGATATGGATTGATTTATGTTGATGAACAAGGAAATTCCGTGAAGCTACGAATTTTGTCCAAATTAATTATGTTATTATAAGCAAATGAGCCTTGGCAGAAGTAACTTAATATAGAAAAAAAAACAAGTTATGCCCCAGTGATCAAACCATTCTACGTGGTTAAACAAATTTGGAAGTTACACTGCAATTTATTTAAGTAACAGTGACCTGATGTTGTCCTACTACATGCGACTATTCGAACACATTCCTTCATTTTGATATTAAAAAGGTGCCATTTAAAATCAGTTTTGAATGTTTTAAAGTGTTTTCTGTAAGTTACATACCGCCTACCCTGTATAATGGGGGGTCAAAAAGTTGAGATGGACATCGTTTAAACACAGCTTATAAAGAGTTATAGTAGACATGTACATAAAACGCAGTATATAAACCTGAGAGTTACAGGTGCATATAGTGTATTAGTTGAGTGAAAGTTCTGGAATTCGGCCATGGATATTTGACGTTTGTCCAGCTGAGGCGATGAAGGATTTCGGGAAAATCTGGCAAGCAATATATGGGTGGTTTTTATGGTGTGCCAATGAACCTAAACAAACTTTCCTCGTCCTGTTGCTCAGAAATACCAATTGATAACTCGCGTAATTGTTTAGGTACCACGATTATCGCTGACGTGTAGCAATAAGTGCGTTGTTTATGTCACATTTGAACTCTGGGTGGACTGACCTTTTATTTCCTGCATTCTAAATACAGGGTGGGCAGAATGCATTCCTGGCTAACGGCTCCCAACCCCTGAAGTGCATCGTGCGCCTCATGACTGAATTATACCTTGCGAGGAAGGGTTACTTAATTGGGCATTTAAAATATCTCCACGTTTTACCACGTTATAAAATGTTATTTCAAGGATGAAGTAGAGTTTGCAGTTGTAAAGTGTAGCAGGACGTTGTTAATTTCAGCACCAACAGTAGTGTTCTAAAAGTCACCTGGGGAAGCCCTTCTCAATTATAAGCGTTTTACCAAATACATTCAAGTACTTTGCATATCTTTTTTTACCTTTTAGCGAAGGTGGGTTGACTCATGAGGTGACCTCTGGCCCCCCAACGTCCGCCTGGAGGCCTGCCCACTCACCCCTGCTACCGAACGTGCTTAATTCATCATTATTTCGGTGGAAATTTGCATATTCGTGTGTTTGCCGTTGGTGGATTCGGGCAGAGGTAAAGCACTTGGTTGTTTGAGTTCTGGGGCTTGTCAGAGCGCATTCTTGACCGTGTGAGGTCGCCATCCAGACGTGCGGGGGTGGGAGACTGGCCAGGGGGGTGGTGTTCCCCACCATCTCAAACCATTTCAGTTTGATGACCGAACCTTTATTTGTCCTCTTTTGTTTCTGTTTGCTTGCGCAGTTCTTGCAATTTGGACGTTTTACAGGGCGATCCAAAAGTTCCTACATGAACTTCAAATTAGCTGGGCCCCTTGTATCCCACCTGTATTTCGATATACTGTACAATACTATAGATGATGCCCTGCTAGAGATCTGCGCAGCATGTTTGCATTCCGACCCTACTTGTATAGTGTGCAAGAATGCCACCAGTCCTAATTCGCAATTTTTTTTGTAATGTTTTCTAACACTGAGAATAGTATTGCTTTAATATTGCATTAAATGATCGAAACTTTCATGAAATCCAACATCTTTAAAAATTTTTATAGGTTCATTATATTGGACCCATAGTTCCAATATACGTTTCGCGCCAAGCTAGTAATAAATGAAGTTATAAGCTTAAAAGGGGCAAAAATAGCAAGTATACATGGTGCGAGGAACCATGTGACACTTTGTTGACTTAAAGCAACAAATTCATTTTCGTTATTATGCAGGAGATATACAGTGTATTTGTAACTACTGTAGTACCTTAATAATCAAACATTGTTAACAAAAAAATTATTTTAAAATACCTGCACATAGTGTGTGAAATTGAGGTTGTTAAGTGAAAAAAAAATTATAATGCTTTTGATGCTCATTCTTAGCCTAAATTAAATGCATAATTTCTACATTCTATATTTAGCTGTTAAAACACCAGCCAATCCAGCCGTATCTGTACTTGGATGTTTTACTACGGAAAATGCCCTGCGACAGATGAGCACAATGTATTTGCAGTTTAAACTCTATACTTGAAGACTTGAAGCTGACTTGAGATTGGAAATCACTCAAAATTGTGACTGTGTGAGCGATAACATCACCCAGTGCTTCAGTTGAGTCACGTTTGACCGGACATGACCATAAACGTTCCTTTATTGCATGGTCCCCCCAAGCAGGAAGTGAAAATAGATTACATTTTGGTTAATAATACCAGGTTAGGAAGTGTATCGTTGTTTACATCCGAAATCCCGACCCTGCAGGTACACCTGGGGAATGTTGCATTTTGTGGTTAAGTCCTTATTATACACCAGGATAGTTTTTCTTTCTAAAAGGGTAAACCTTCTAAAAGTAAGCCATTCTTCACTTGTTTTTAATCGCTAATGATGTTTACATGCAGCCTTCTCCTTACCGACCCTACCCTCCATTGGGTGAACTGATTATGTAGAACAGGTTGTAAATCTGAATCTCCTTCATTTCAAGAAAACAATTTGAGTGCTTTGTGGAAGTTATGCATTTCGGATGAGATGGTAATTGTTTTCCGCCACCACATCGCATCCATTCTTGTGTTGTGTGACCTCCTCAGTGACCAGATAATGCGCATAAAAGGCGGACAATTTTGAAAACAAATTACACCATTTAATTGCATTGTTGTCAAACCGTTTAACTTTAGATTCAATGAAGCCTAGATGCGCAACGTATACCATGTGCAAAATGCAATTCACTAAGTTGAGTTAATAGAATGCAAAAGGTGATAAAAATTTTACCTGTTGCATGTTAATACCATAATCGTTCAGTTCAATATGCACAGCACCTGCAATGCCGTGACCTGCATATCTCACACAGATCTGACAGGTGGCAAGCAGGGTGCCCATACCGTCTTAAATTAGTTTTACAAGGAAATCCATTACATAAAAGTGATAAAACCCGTCCAACTTGATTAACTGGGAGGCAGGCGAAATGTGGACAGGCCAATTTTCGATGGGTCGATAAGAATTATTGTAATCATTACATTATGTTTGCGTGACTGGATCATATAACCCTACACATTAAGGCTACACGTGTAATAATTACTTTTTTACGTTCAAGACTTACATTATATTATCTTACCAGCCGCACGATAATAGAAGAGCAAGCTTGCTTGCGTTTACATGACATGCCTTAGTCTATCGCCTGGTGGTGACATGTTTCAATGCAACCAGAACCCTCTGCTTCATAAAATGCAGCACAGGGGTGTTTTCTATCTGAATTTTCTGAAATTCAACCACCTCACGAAGTTTTTTAAATAAATTATACTCAATTAATTAAGTCGAAACTAGGTACGTAAAACATGCTTATACTAAGGTTGTGGTTGACAATGTGACGTTTCTGAGCTGGTTTCATACTTTATACAGTTTTGTTTCCATCTGCATATTCTGTGCCTCATTTTGCTTTTATTTCTTCTTTTTTGCGGTAATTTGCTGTACCATTTTCTGTAATTTTTGTAAATGAGTAGCAGTCATTCGGATGTGTTCATTTTCCCTCATCTTATTTTATTTATCAATTTTGTTTGCTGCATCTTTCCTACACATTCTGCTGTAACAGCAGACAACAGCATTTTTGTATTGTCCTATGGTAAATCTCTATCCCCCCCACCCCCTCACCACCACCACTACATGGGCATATGTGAGCGTATTAAATTGAATTGAATTGTTTTATACCTGTTTTAAGATCACTAGAAGACTGTTTCTTAACCGCTCAGGGAATGTGGAGAAAGCATTTGACGAGAACACAGCCCCCTATCATATGCAGTTGTCATACATGTACCCAGGAGGCTATGACAAGGGGGACAATTTTGCAAACTTTTTTCCCAAAAATAAACATGACATTCGTGACGGGAGTATTTTTTCGATATTAATATTGTGGTGATCCTTGAACCTGGGGCCATCCGATTTGGTGCGAATGCTCTCTTTGGAATGCCTGCTCCTTTGGCGTCCCTTTTTCTATTAATGCCAAAAATGACTCACCTTCGGATAATTATATCACCATGCTGCTATAAATCAGTTTCAAATTGCATTGAAATCGAAGCGCCTGTTTTTCCCACGCGCGGAATGCAATCACGGCCTTTTTTTGCGATTTGCATTTGGCAAAAACGCATTATTCTTTTAAAATTTCGTATTAATTTCTGGTGCTGGGTGTGTTGTTTTCGGAGATAAACGCGAACTGCTATAAAGGGGAGCCCACACTGGGCGCCATGGGCACGGCCGTGTGTGAAAAACCTCCGAAAAGGTTCAGATTTAACATCATTGCCCGTATCGTTTTGCGGGAATCTGTCAGATAAATTATTCGCCCCCCTGAACGGTGCCAAATAATAGGGACGTCAAGCGGTTTTCCCTCAAAAAAGCACCGAAAAATCCCTTCATATTCGCTGGAGATTCTGGCCAAGTGCCCCACTGATGCCTCACATGCATGTATACATGTAGAAATAATATTGTTGGAATGAATCTATGCAAGAAGTCCTCTGGCCATTTCAGCTAGCCATTGCGAGCTATTGGTCAGCAACCCTGTTGATTTTTTTTTTGTTTCCAACATGTTGGAAAGTGTGGTGAAATGTTGGGAACATGATGGTTCTGCGGGATGTGATGTAATGCTGGTATTTGCAGGTATTTACTAAAAAAATCAATGTTTCTCTATGTATAAGCTGTATTACATGTACATATCAAAAACCTTTTTAAACTCATTGTCATTTTGGTAAGTGTGAATTTTCTAATGTATGAAGTATGTGGGTGGTGGTGATGGGCACATGGTGGATCCATCATGTGGAACAAATACTTCATGATAATATGTTTGTTTCATAATGTGGGATTTGTTGGAAGCAAACTGGAAACGGCATATGGGAATATTCAAGAACTAACATGTTGGTATAGGTTAGTTCCATGACAGGTTCCAAAACACCACACAGGGGGAATCAAGTCACCCTAGAACAAAATTACAGCGAAGTAAGGACAAAATTGAAAAGTAACATAAAGAATGTGCTGGAAAGAAAAATGAACTTCAAATTTAATATACAGAACGTGCAGCATTAATAGACTAACTGTTTTATGGACAGTTTATAAGGTGAAAATGCAAAGTGCAAATGCTCGCAAATCGTCTAAGCAACACTAGCACCTATCGTATAAAACGTGCAATTCATTCCCATCCAGACCTGTAGCATTTTCGAATAAGCAGGGAGTCCGAATGTCCTAATGCACTAAGTTTGCGCCTGAACATAATGCTACGGACCCCTCTAAGCATCGATGTGTGTTTTGGTCAGCTACTTACTGTAACGTTGATGTGGGGCAAAATTAAAATTGTCTAATCACTTCAGCCGCACCTGCATTCTGGCATCATCTTGGCGGGGTTGGGGTTGGACTAAAGATATGTTATTCAGAGTCAAATTTCTGTTTTTTTTTTCTGAAAATCTGCTTTGAGATCCGCTCACGCATGACCCCTGGTGACCCCTGACCAGGCTACCGTACCAGCGAACCCAATGGGAGAAGATAAAGTACCTGTACCTGTAATTTCGCATTGTCTCGAATAAGCGATGAGCGTGTCATCGTGCGGTGACAAGTGAAAAATATTCAAATGAGCTTCGTCCCCCGGCCAGGTGAGAGGTGAAAGGCCGCATCCGGTTGCCCGTCTATTGAATCGTCAAGGGGGTGGGACGATGTCCCCTGAAGCATTCGGTGACCATTCTGTGGGGGCAGAGCGGCGCGCGCCGTCCCTATTAGCATCCTCCCCCATGGGCATTGACCTCTGGCCCCCCAGGTGCCATTCCCTCGTAATTGCTGTTCGTGGCTGACCCCCTTGACCCCCGCGCACATTTCGGCTGGCGACATCCTTAACCCTTTCGTTTTGAATGACGGGCCATACAAGAGCTCAGCTTGTGGTCTCCATGGAGCGAGGCAGATGTGCCTGAAGGCGAAACACGAAACTAATCTGATTGGGCTTGGATGTTTACACCAGAATGTCATGAGACATTACGAACCATGACCCAATTTGAGCGTGATTTTTTGGTGCGGGCCATCCTAGAACATGGAGTCCATCGATGCTGGTCCCAATTGCTGGTTCCAAAAGGGGAATGAGAAGTCATTGGTTGTTCTACTAATCCATGTAAATTTTCCCTGTTCTCAAGTTAGGGAACGTGCAAATATATGAGAGTGCCAGAAAACACGAAAACCAAATCGAAAACGATACGTGTGACGTCATCCTGACCTTGACATTCCCACGTCAGGATGATGTCACACGTTTCGTTTTCGATTTGGTTTTGTGTTTTCTGGTACTCTTTATAGTCATCATCTTGGTGGGGGGATGTCAGCCAAATGATGACAAAATGCTGACATTGGGTTGGGGGTGTCCAAAAGGGGAAGATGATGGGGAAAGAGAGGTCATTAATTGTAATGCTAATCCATGTTAATATTCCACGAATTGTTCTCCAGTTAGGGAACGTGCAAATATTACGTCCTCGTGTTGGTTGGGGAGGAATTCAGCCAAATGATGATAAAATGCTGAGATGTTTGAAAGGGGAATTAAGAGGATGACTGAAGGTCTAACGGAATCCTTGCAGTAAAGCTTTCAAGTCAAAGGTCGAGGCAAAGGAGTTGGACGATTCTATGGGAAGGAAGTGATCGAACAGCTTTCTATAGCTTGGCTGGGGTGATCTTCCAATAGGTTTTGTCATGTCATTGCCCAAGGCATAAGCCCACGCTAAACCTCTTTGTCGAGGAATAATACCCGAAAAATTCACCAAATTAAGTCGTCGGGTTAACACAACTTAAACCGGCAGTGAGCGCCTTACGTAAGATTGGCTTTATCCGATTTTCCGCTCCGGCAATTAGTAATTAATCCTCCGAGTCTTCGTCTTCTCATTAATTGAACTTTTGCAAACCTTGCCTCGTGCGCAAAGACGTTTGAGACTGCATCCGCTATGAGTCTCCCTGATTACTTTATTCCTAATTAGTGCATGGAGACCAGCCGAGCAACATAGGACCACCTCCCTGGGATCCATGGCGACAGATGCAAAAGGCACTTCTGCTTGGTTTAATCACTGCAGCTTCTGGAAAGATGCTTCTCATTTTGCGACAAAAGAAATCGGTTCTCGAAAGCAAGCCATGGATCTTCGGCAAGGAGCTTGGATTTCTGTCTGATTCCTACCCTCATCAAAAATAATTAATTTGAAGAAGCTACTTATACAGTTGCGAGGAGCATATTTAGGAACAATGTGCAGGTGGAAAGGTGGTTTGTGTAAAAGTGGTTGGACGTTTCATCACCCTGTATATACAGTAGTCCAGTACTGAAAGTGTCTTGCATTTTGACGAGCAACTGTTCGCACAGTGCTCAGTGCTCGAGTTGAACTCAGTCTCAAGAACATCCTCAAGCATCGGATACGAGAAGTTTGTGCTGACTCTGATAGCATGCATGAAAATGGCGGTCAGTTTAATTACAGCGACATGGTCGAAAGCATTAAAACTGATTGATGGTATTGAATCATCGTTGTGTAATTAGGCATTAAATGCTTTTTGTGCACCAGAGAAGACGCCGCGTTTGACCCTGACCAAATCCCACAAAATGTATAAATAGATGTTTAATGGTTTCCGATATAGCTGCTGGATTTTTGATAGCAAATTCTCTCCAAATACATGTATGTCATGGAGGAATTTTTAATGCCCGATTTCAAGTGTCTGCTGGTGATGATAACCTTCAGCCTCTGCGAATGTTTTTTTCGAGATAGAAATCTCTTTCATCCATCTCGGAGTAATCTTCCCCGAGAAGTAGTCTGTTCTAATTGCTATTGACCAATAAAAGCCGTGATTGACGGCTTGATTGAGTGGGTGTCAGTCTAAGGAGTAGTCAGATTCCTGCATGGGGGGTTGCTCAAAATGGCATTTGCGCTGGGAAGCATCACCGAGACTTAGATAAGTGACATGTGTGGCACCTCAGACATGATTGGCTCATGCCTGCCCTCACTCATCACGTGACATGTTAATCTTTCTGCCACCGACCTTTGGAATGTGTCACACACATATCCAGGGTAATCCAAAAATATGTTCCCCAAAGATGTTAAAATGTCAAATATGACAGAGATGGTATGTTGACAATGTTGTAGTGGATGACGATATTAGACTGAAGACAGTTCATTATGCTGCACAGCTTCGCAGCATGGCAGTGAAGCCACCCATTCTCCTTAAAGCTACCAATGTTCACGTCTATGATATCAAAGCCTCGAATTATGCATAACATTAACAAAATTAGACTATTTCACGCAATTCACAGAAGAGTAACTCTAACTTTACTACATGTATATTATGAGATTAGTGATATTTAGTAACTTTGATGGAACGGTTCCAAGTCCATGACTTGCTACACTGACATTATCTTGCATTTGCATCTTGTACTAGCTATATGTGTCATGTCATTCTCATGTTGCTTTTTAATTTACTAATATATTTTGTTCGCTGCAACATCACTGCACATTCTTTATATTTCCTTTCTCCAGCTTTTGGATGCAGCATTTCTGTGCTATGGTAAATCTACCATCTCAGGAGCTGACTGTGGGTGTATTAAATTGAATTGAATCACTTTGGGCAGCTCTTAGGGTGACACTTTTCTGAATCGCCCTGAATGTTTTACTAAATAATTGGTTTACCGAAGCAAGGACTAGCTAAGCTTCGAACACTTGTCGTAAACTGAGTTGCCCTTCTTGATTACCCATTAGTTGAGTTAAGTTGGGTTGTTTACTGCAGCAGTTTTCCCATCTTCATATACCATGTGTCCAGGGCAAATCGCACGTTTTCCATGCTTAATCCAATCATGAAGGTAAATGCTCTTCTGAGCTTCCAAATTGGTTTAAGATGACGTTCTTTAGCAGCCATGAATGTCAAGCCTGATAAAATTATAGCATTGAGCTAGGTCTAGACATGCCACAATTGTCCATTCAGACAGCATTATATTCATTACAGTTGACTCGAATTGCCAGAGATCACTTTGGCTTTTGGTAGAACTCACCGTCTCTATTTATTACATTCAATTTTTACATTCAATATTTTACACATGTGCAGCTTACCTTCGAGCAACAGAACAGTTGGCTGCCTCCAATTTACAGGGTAATTGATTAGCTAATACCCTGTTTTCATTGCTAATAATAAACACACGGATCCTAATAAGAGCCTCATTTTCAATTAAGTACAGGTTGGCGCTCATCTTCGCACGGATTTCCAAGGTCATATCGTGATTTTCACCTGAAAGTTATCCTCCACGTGACGCCCCATCACGTGCTCATGTTTGGAAATTGGTGCCTAATTCTGCGAAAAGGCCAACTCGCATTTTTTTCCAACTTTCGTCTTTTTTTACAATGAAATTCCTCCATTTTTTCATGCATCTTGCATGGGAACAATTTGCTGTGAACAAAAAAAACCATGAGTGTCAAGCAACGATATGACAAGGCCGTTTGTGGTGGTTCTCCGAGCGTGGCATGTCCATAACCCTAACTCGGTAATGTGGTTCCACTTCCCCAAATCCCAACCGGAAATATGCCTAATAATTGATTTCCTCTGGAAGGCGAAACAATGTCCTTGCCCGCCCCTCGTGGCGCACCTCATTAATTGCGTAATTACGAGTGGTATTACACGTAGGTGGTAATGGGAAGCTGATGATGGTGGTTAGTGAAGTTGATCACCCTCTGTTTTGTTTTGCATTTGATATCATGTTTCATATGCACTGCATTCGTTATGATGCTTGTATAATGAAGGGATTACTCATGACTTTTCGGTCAAGTCCCACGTGCGTGTGAAGCCACATTTTCGACGCCCAGTTTCAATTCCATTCTGGGATATAACCCTTCCCTGCCCACAGCCAGTCCATGAAACGAGACGAGACTGTGTTCCTCGAAAGGTTCCCCACGGTTTTCAGTATACTGATGATGCACCAATATGTGACGCCCGCCCCATCACATTTGTCATGCCAGTCTCTTTCAAAGTGTCATGAAATGATGCGTTGCGAATTGATGGTCAAAATAACCATTAAAACCAGTCCAACGGGCATGGAAGACACGGAAAAGTCATGAAATTTTTGCCCTTCATTCAATTTTTGGACATTCTGGGAATGTCAGGATTCCCATTTTGCAATAAAGAGGAGCAATTTTAAAGGCAGTCTCTAGAGTGTTGCTCTCATTGGTGACATGGCATCATCTGAATGCCATCCAAATTTTGCTTTTTTTTTTCCTTACTTTTTTATCATAAGTGTTCTTATCTAGTTTGCTTCTGCAAATTTACACTCCGTATATTTCATTTTACTTTCATTTTTCTTTTTTGCTGTAACATTTGTGTTCTTAAGTCTACCCCCTTTCCTCCCCACCACATAGCAGAGCACAGCACAGTATTGAATTGAATTGGTCAACCATCATCTGGCAAAAGAATTTTTCCTGCATTGCTTTCGTGTAACTAAAATCCGTCGTTTTGGTCATGACCCAAAAATCAAACTGGTCAATTTTGGTTATTGGTTATGTCATCACTTGGGTGGTGGAGTGTGTGGAAAACCAGTCTTGAACGGGCTCATATTTTAAAAGGTATTGAAATTGCAGGTCACTGAAAAGTTATGGAATTTGCAATAGCATCTCCAGCAGGCACTCTGAAATAGCATGGCGGAAAACGTGTTAACGTTACATTCTTGATCCCATTGTCCAGATCTGCTTGGAATCTGGATATTTTTGTCTTCCTTCTCCCCTCTGTTTATCATCGTTTATCATCGTTTATCATCCAAGATGCTGGTGCACCTCGAGGAGGTAGACTTTTGGAGCATGTAAGCAAAAGCAATTTTGCTCAGTCTTTCAGAAAGAATTTTGTGCAAATCCCACGAGAAGGCCACGATCGCTTTTTCTGTTTAGCTCTGGAACACAGCAACGTGTAGGTCAAAAATCCTCTGAGCCCAAGATCCTCTAAATCCGCAAGCTTTAAATCATGAATGTGTTTGGCATTTTTTCCTTCGTATGCGCTGACTACTTAATCTCGCTTAATTGGGCTGGGAGATTGGAGCAAAACGATTTCCATGTTAATTTATTTTTTGTCACGGGTTCATCGCTGCTTTTATCAACCACTGAGCTCGTTAAACTGTCCAGAAAGATTCACGTTCTCACTTGCTCGAGTTGATTTATCAAAATTTGAATGCACTGCAAATTATGTTATGGTCAGCATTGGATCACCCGATGCTGGATTAGCTGTTGGAGCATGCAGGCCCATCATTTGGGCTGCATTAAATGCACCTTATAATGCAATTACCTCCATGACACATGTGCATGGACTGCGAGCAGGGATGTTGACCCAAGATGGCGTCCCACACGAGAGATTAGGAGTCGCTATTTCGGTCATTTCTATGATTGACGACCTCAGACGCGATGGTGATCCAAAAGAGTTCGAATGAATGACCTGGTGGTGAAAAGTGGAAATATTGCTAGGAGTTCAAGAGAGCAAGAACACCAGCCCAAAACTACTAAGGGCCTAAAATAGGATGTTTTATTTAGCGTCTACTGGCTTGTTATCCCTCGCCGAGCTTGAGTGTGTAAGTCATTGAGAAAAAATCCCAAACCAGCCCCAAATAGCTGCCCTGAAATGCTGGTATGTTTGCAGTGGTGGCCGCCTATCGGTCACCAAAAAGATTTCGACTTGATGCAAATTTGTACCAAGTTCAAAAATGATAGACTTCAGTGACACGAAGGCATAGTGATATTTTTGCGAAACTGGCTGACAAACGGTGAATTTTAACTCAAATTTTCATTTTAAGTAATGATGCCTTAGCATGGTGCTGGAGATGTTGATATCATGGTCTGTTTTAACACATTCTGGATGATGTCATATTATTGGATGGTATTCAAAGATACACCGTGCCATTCTACGAAACATTCTTCCATTGTTTACATCTCAATTTCAAAGGGCAACTTTGCCTGATATGTGTACTGTGATAGCATGGAAAAAGCAGGAAATTGGCAGGTGACAAAGTGACGAAACTAACTTAAATAATCTAACTGGAACATAAGTCAACGGCACAAATCCCATGACCGTAATGGAATTTCATTCTTATGAATTCACTCTTATCACCTGACCCCGGTAGATACTCTGTTCTAGTCTAGGAGCTAGCACCACCTACAGTAAGTGGTAAGTGACAAAGTGTCCAAAATCAAACCTATATAATGTACTGGACAATAAATACAATGCAAAACCTCCATGACGTAATACAAATTTCATGACTTCCATGACCTGAATTACATTTCGAGACTGCCATGACCTCCAAGACAGGTAGACATCCTGTTTTGGTCAAGGGGTTAGCACCACCTACAGTATTTGGTAAGTGACAGTGACGAAGATGTAACTGGAAAAGAAATCAAAGTCAAAGTTCCATGACCGTAATGGAAATATCGACTTTTCCATGACCTGAATTACATTTCGAGACTTCCACGACCTCCATGACGCCCTGTTTTAGTGAAGGGGTTAGCGCCACCTACAGTATTTGCTGGCGATATTCTGATTAAGTAAACCTCTGGCGCACTTCCTGTTTACCATTGGAGGCTTCTGGGAGCGGCCATCAGCGTATGCAGATGCGCCTTCAATGGAGATGACTGTCAATGTTTACTATAGTCAATCAAAATAAACGATGCTTGTTTACTCTTGTTTGCTGGGAGGAAATATAGTTTCGTGACGTGTGCAGGTATCCATGGCGCATCTTCCAAGAATGTGCTGATCTTGACATGGTCGACCGAATCCATCAGACGTTGGGCGGGTGGGTTTGTTTGCGTCTGTCTGTCCATCTGTCGCTGGATCATATTACATTCGAGTTTTCTGAGTTCCATCTATCCCTCCTCTTTACGGACACGACTAAGTGCGCTTTCATCGGAATCATTGCTGAGTGATTTAGGATGATAAAAGATGGGAGATGATGAACCCGGTGCAGTATGGATAGACGCGAAATTTCGAAAATTGTGTAAACACACGACGGGGATGCATTGGATGTCAATGTCAATGTTTTGGGTTTGGCATCTTTGACCTGTGTCAATGTGGTTTTGCGCAAGACGAATGCACCCAAAAGCTGGTGTGCGTTCTGATCAATTGTGTGCAATCAATCCTGGCGAATTTCGAAATACCAGATGTGTGCTTTGGTATTGCCCCTGCTACTACATAGAGTATGTAAAAGGAGGCTTCACCTAACGGCTCGTAGGTTGGCAGATACTGCCTGCTGGTTCGGGACAGTCAAAGGGGGAGTACAATGTTAGGTTACTTAAGGCTAGTTAAGCATAAGCACACATAACAGAAAAAACGAGTAAATTTCGCCATCTTATGCAGATGTCAGAGTTGAAATAGAAATAGTTTGGAAATATACATGTACATAGAAGCGTATAATAATGTACATTATGCCCTTCATAGAAAAATGTGCAGCAAATTGATAGCAGAATGGAAAGAAGAATAGGTGGGGAAATTGCAGCAAACAAAATAATAAAATGCACCGGAATGACATGCCACCCAATTCCAAAAAATTGACAGCAAAAAGCTCCGAATGTTCACAAAATGTGTGTATTGTCTGCAATATGCAAGGATGACTAATGTCATAGCTGTGGCAAGTTATCTTTTTATGGATGCTTGCTTCTTTGTGGTTTAATTTTGTTCTTAACGTAACCTAACTTGACCTAAACTGGCCTAAAAACCTGCATTATTTGCCTAATTCGTGGGTGTTGTTTTACGTTTTGTTTAACCTTACTTTACCTAGCCTAAACTAACATAGTATTATAATGTCTGATTTAACGGCCTACAGTGTCCTATT
Organism: Cylindroiulus punctatus; assembly: GCA_034695085.1. NCBI lineage: Eukaryota > Metazoa > Arthropoda > Diplopoda > Julida > Julidae > Cylindroiulus > Cylindroiulus punctatus. Next base: position 8,336 of record JAQFYZ010001167.1, on the reverse strand, counting down.
GCGGTGCAGGAATTGCTGCACCGAACATGCTGGCACACGAACAGACATATTGTGTGCACATTAGTAGCAGAGATTAAACTAAACTTTACCTGCACTCAAACCGATATACATGTATGTGCTAACCTTCGAAAATAAATATTGAAAATGAAAGTCATGCATTACATGAATGTCTTTTTGCATTAATAAAAGTTATGTATTCTACATATACACTGCATTACTCTGTATTATCCTGGTTCGACTGTAAACCTGAAAATAATGTGATGGACATAGTGACCGGTGCAACAATCAACCTGCATGACGCACAGCTCTATAACTTTAATTGCATTACCAGAAATGTATCTACCTTAAAAGTTTCACCCTTTACGCCCTTGAGATTGCCAAATAAACCCGTTGGCGCCTTTACAGTGGGATGATGTCAAAGTGCATCGAGTGCAGTTGCATCACCACGAGGGTTTTAGCACGCTCGTTAATCTGGGGTATTTAAAGCACGTCCTTAATTGTGAAGTCGTGTTCGCGGGCTATCATTCGGTCTAATCGAATGCGGTGGGGAGTCTGGCTTGGATTTAATTATTAAATTGTGGTTAAGTAAACCCATTATCTGCGCATCCGATCTGCGGTGGGGGAATCCCCCTCCATCCGGGCAAACTGGGTCAGTCTGTCGAACCGCTTCTTGGGCATATCTGAAATAGCTGGGCCACATTTGGGCTAAAATGCACCTTATACTACGTGTAATTTCCTCGTGGTTTGATGTTTTACCAAGCTGCTGGCAATTGTCATTGGGTCTGACATTTTGTGCCATCCTTTTGTGTGATCCTGCATGATGTCAATAACAAAAGGGTCTTTAATAGGATTTTTCACCTTGCTCAGGTGCAGTACACTGCACAAACAGCGATTTGATTGCACGATTCCTGCACGTGTAATCAAGGTAGATTCGTCGTATGAATTAGAGTTGTTTGCTTTGACGCTCTTTAGGCAAATATTTTCGAGAGCAAGAATTATGAAATGTCATCCACTGCATCGGCATGTCGATGCTAAGTGTCGATCAGCATAAAGTCATAACATCGTGTTTTTCACATCTGTCATCAGCCTGGTCAACATGCTTTGTTTCGCATACTACCATCCATGCAACATTGTGTACAAATGAGATTAAAACGTGAATCTTCAGCACCTTCCCTTTTTCACCGAAATTATTGCACGGGTTCCCACTATACCTTCAAAACACCATGAAAACCAGGGCTTTTGGGTAGTCATGAAGGAACTCAATGCATTTGGATGGTCATGTTAAAAGTCAGGGAATTTCTCATACTTTTCATGCTTGGAGCTGTCCACTGCTCCACTGCTGTGGTTAACGTGTTCATTGTTAATTTTGGCTAAATGAATATCTTGAACACCTTTTTTTGCTATTTCTGCCATATACATGTATTGATGTAGATACAACTTCAGTTTTCAATGGTTAATTTTTCGAGTGGTTTGTTTTTCAAAAGTTGCTTTGGATATCAGTCATAAGTGTAACCACGAAAAGTGTTGTTTTCTCGGGCATTGAAAAACTCAAAAATGTCGTGAAGATACCTGCACAATCTGGAAATTTAATTTTAAAAAAGTTGTTGGAACCCTATAAAGTGAAGTTGGATAATGGTCATGGCGAAACAAAGAAACTCATCTGTCATAGCGGAGAAGTTTGGAAAACAATGCCGCATTTTTCTCTACCATCATTAGCAACTTTTACGGATGATACAAACACGAAATTAAACCCGAAAGAACGTCAATTCAGCTCGTGATATAATGCAAGACAGACACTGCAGCAGACAACCATGGTGATTTATGCAAATTGCGTATACATTGTCAGTGATAAGCATTTCTTGGAGCATGCAATCAACGTAGCTTGTTTATCGTGGCTGGCAAATCTTTTTTCCCCGTTGAAACAAGTACATATACAGGACCTCGTTCTGGTACGATTTGAAAACCAGACCCTCCATTTCCAGAAACTTTAAACTATCTCGGAATTGCTGTTCTAATTCTTTGCCTTTTTTTTACCTTCGCTGGAGATAACGCTGTTTACATACATGTACCTGCAAGTACTTGTGTGCGGGGCAGCCAACAAGTGCGAATCAATATTGAGAAGGAGAACAAATTTAGGCGCCAAGGGTCCTTAATAACATTATAATATGTACTATAACTGGGCTAGTACAGGTAGTTTGCCACGTTTTTAGTTAATAAGAGGACTAGGGACGGTCTAGGGACTAGGGGCTAGGAACAGATCAAAGACAAACCTGGAAAACTTAAGTTCACAGTGAAATTGGAAAGACATGGAATGTTGAGGGAAATGTGAGTTACTTTGAAAATATCAAGAAATGGCACACTTATCAATACTAAGTCCTGCATCTATTGCAATGTGGAATTCCCTTTTTTGCATGGTGGGCATACATTTTCAAGGAGAGATATTGGCAGCATCATGTCACCATTTTGGCAGATCAAAGACAGATCTTGTCTGTCTGAAAAACTTAAGTTTACAGGAAAATTGGAATGCCGTGGAATTTCGAGGGAAACGTGAGTTACTTTGAAAATGCTAAGAGATGGCACACACATCAATACTCAGTTCTGCATCAGTTTTTGCATGGTGGGCATGTATTTCTGTGCACTGTCATGGAATTTTCAAAAAGCGATATTGGCAGCATCATGTCGCCATTTTGACAGATCAAAGACAGATTTGGACAACTAAAGTTTGCAGGTAAATTTGAGAAATTTGAGAAAAACGAGTTATTATGAAAGTGTCAGGAGATGGCACGCTCATCAATACTCAGTCCCCGTTTACAGACAAGGGAAATTCCCTTTCACTCGCTCAGGTTAGAAATCGATGAAGAAAGATGCGCGTTCGTGAAGCGTACGCGCTTGGCGCCAGCCCCATTTTCCGAGCAGATTCAAAAGATGAAGATGACTTACAGGAGCCGGTGCAGCGGCGACGAGTCTTCCTGCATCTTCGACATCCACCACCGACTATGTCGACCTGAGGGGGTGAAGCAAATCCTCCGGTTTTCGTCCCTGTTTCGGCCCGATGCCACCTGTAGCCAAGCTGAAGCCCTTTAATTAGGCCGGCCGCAATCGGGTACGTTCGGCTAATGAGGCGAGGATGCTCGAAGTGAATGCGATCGAGTCGCAAGATGAGCCACGAATAAGAAGGAGAAAGAGACGCGGTTGTAGGGGGCGCTGCGCTCGCGGCCACCTGCGGCTGGAGAAGAAGAGGATGCTCGGAAGCACGCCCCTACAGGAACGACTGTTCTGAAAATGGCGTTGACACGGCGCACAGTAGCCCCTTTGTGCCAGCCAACTTCATTGCTTTTCCTTTCTGACCTACCTGCGTGTTTGTATTTATGTTCATCCTGATTTTTAATAGAGCGCGACGGTGATATGGGCCACACATGGTTACGACCAAATTGTAGTTGTGTGCCAAAATCACAAATTGGGAACTGGGTTAAAACTATCGTTAATATGGCGTTGAGACGATGATACAATCAGGGTTCTTGCGACCTGGATGAACGTGGAAAGTCTGGGAATTTCTCATAGTCGTGGGCTTTTTTGTGTGTAAGATTTAAATTTCAAACTGCTCGCCGGGTTGCGTTGGGCTAGTGAATGCCGATACTAATGAACAGGGATTGACCATACGTGTAATTTTTTTGCAGGGTTGCAGACACGACCAGCCACGAATGACTAACTAATTCATTTAAGATTTTGGAATGGCATATGGAAATTAAACCAGCTTTTCCCCAGAAGGTATTATCTTCCATATGGATAAACAGTTTGACGCAGTTGAAAATGAACGTGCCTAGTGTTAGCTAGTGTTTGATCTGAAGATGGCTACATGCATGTTGTGATGCCATTCACCATTAATCATCATAAATTGATGGTTAATCATATGGCCTAATGCGCAATCGCCAATCATAGATTTGCATGTCAATGGTTTTAAAATTCAATTGTCATAACCCCATCAGATTGTTCCACTAACACCACCGCATTCCAAGAACGGGCTAAAGTGAATGCTGAGATTACGCCCACGCTGTTCTTATGCACATTTGAAGATACCTTAAGTGAATTAAGTCAAAAAAGTAACCTATTTTTAACCCACTTTGTTTCATTTGAGCTGGTTCGTTTGGTTGGATTCAAGGCACCACAAACCGAGTAGGTCGAAATGGCTGCAAATAGTGTGTAAACAGTTTAAACAGGCTCAACATAAGATGGGCATGTGGCGTCCTGTTTCCTGTGTTTGAGGAAAATTAGAGGTCAATTTTACACCTCCCAAAGATGTGCTGATTTGCTATGAAGAAAAGGATTCTAGGTGCTTTGCAACATGTCATCACCGGGTGACAGACTTCATTGCAAATCATATACATGTAAACCAACATGAGTGAAGACTTAAAGCTTGCACGTAAACATAGTGTTATTTACATTTATATCAGTCCTTTTTCAAACAAAACATCACCTTGATCTACTGTAGTTATAAAGTATGGTTAAAAGTCATGAGCACCAAGAAAATGTTCTTGCTCTTGAAAAGCAATCAAAACAGATCCACCAGTCAACAAAGCACTTATGCAAGGATGATCTCCTCAAAGCTATCACTATGAGTAACGTGATATGTGCGACTCCTATAAAAGATAGCGCGCACGAGTAATCTAATCCTCATGTTCTACTGAGGAACTAATTCATTTAGGATTATCTTTATGGAAATTAAACCAGCTTTTCTTCCCAGGAGGTATTAACTCCCATGTGGTTAAACAGTTTGACACGTGATAGCACACATGCATAGTGCTAGGTTGTCTGTCTTTGATCTGAAGATGGAAACTTTAAACATGTTGTGACGACATTCACCATGAATCATCATAAATTGATGGTTAATCGTATGGCCTCATGCGCGATCAACAATCATAGATTTGCATGTCAATGGCTCTTAAATTCAATTGCCATAACCCATCAGAATATTCCATCAATTCCATCGCCATAGCAGATGATGCTGGATAAGCAAAACTACCGCATTCCAAGAACAGGCAAAACTCAATGCTGCCTTGCAATATGCAAATTTGTCACATCACCATATTAAATGCGAAACATGTTGTTGAGTTTGGAAAAAGCATCGTCATCGTTATGCACCAAAAATCTTTCATTGAGGCATGATATATGACTTAATCGAGTTAGGACGTCATTCTCAGTCAAGTTTCGTCCAACAAAGCCATGAGGGTTTCTAAAATGTAATTTGCAGAGTTGCGAGCTCGTGCTTAGTCACCTGCACAAAAGATGACCGCTTAATGTGACCAACTTCATCCTCTTTCCCCCATGACCGACTGTTTGCCAGTCACGGTCATGTCACAGTCAATCATATGTTTTTGTGATGACGTTTTTATGCGAAGCCATATTCTTGAATGAGTTTTATCAACGTTGGACATACTCAGTCATGCCAAGGTTGCACTGGCACGGCGAGACAGACAGCTGATCGTTTCTGGCTACCGCCATGTTTACATTAAGAACGTTCAATATTTGAGATGCTTGAAATAAACCTTCATCGCAAGCTTTGACCCAATCACTGACAAGTGCTAACATGTGAGTGGAGGGCAGTAGAGTACTTTGGCAGAGTACTGTAATGTGGATGACTGCAGTTAGCGACAGCACTGGAAATTTTGAAGGAGTCCACCATCTTTTTTATGACTTAAGGAACGTTCAAATATTACGTCGTCAAGTCATATGCCTCCCCATGACATCATTTGTCTCCATGTGACCACCATGCGAGCAAGCTCTTCATAAAAATTATAGATCTCCAAATGTGCACGAAATATGCATATTGACGTCACCTTACAAAAATATTGCTTTGCAAATGAATGCACTAAAAAGACATCGTTCAGCACTTACATGTATAACAAAATGCAAGGTTTGATCATTGAGAGAAGTATACTGTACATATCCAGTGGCGGATCCAGGGCGGGGTTCCAGGGGTCAGGACCCCGTTTGGCAAAATAGAAAATTTACACTAGATAGATTGGAACCAAAAAATAAAAATTCATACTAGATAGAATGGTTAATAAATCGAAAATTTTTGCAAAAAAGTAAACTGGTTTTGCAAACTTATTGCAAAAAAATGCAAAAAGTAAACTGGTTTTGCAAATTTTCTGCAAAAAAAAGGCAAAAAAGTAAACTGGTTTTGCAAAATTTTTGCAAAAAATGCAAAAAGTCAGCAACGTAGCAAAAGCTGCCTTTTGCAATAATTTTGAAAACAAATGTAAAAAAGTGAGCTGGTTTTGCAAAATTGTTTACAAAAAATGAACAGCTTTTGAAAAATGTTTTTAAAAAAATGCAAAATAATGAACTAGTTTTTGCAAATATTTTTTTAAACATGTATATTTAGGCCTCCGTATACATACATGTGCTCACTGCAGACTTGAAAAGAGCTCATGTCATGTCATAAATTACCGTTTCAATTATATAATTATCGAATTTTGGTGACGGACCCCGTTGTTGGAATGTTGAAGAAATGTAATATTTTAAAATGTGCCACTTATAGTACATGTATGTCGAACATGCCACTATTACACGGACACACTAGATCCGTCCAAGAAGACAATATATACCGGCATGATATGGTGGAATTGTGCAAGTGTTGTCGCTACAACCATTCCAGGACGTGCTAAATGCAATAGTCACACAAGTGCCATCAAGCAGGATTTATGTGGACTATACATGTAGGTACGCCGGTAATGTTAGGTAGTAGAATAGGTTACCCCAGGTAAGAACGCATTTTTGACAATTTTTGAAATGTGCCACTGTTGCAGCTAGTGAGTGATACGTCGGTCTAGTAAATCACTGCTATGATTTACTAGCGCACATTATGCTTGGCCCAAGAAGCCCACGTGCTGGTCAGCCGATGGGCGTCGACCCCTGACCCACCCCGTCCACGCCCTTGCGTAATTTCGGGATTGCCCCTGAAATTCTCAGGTCCGGACCTCCGTGTGCACGCGTTGGTAATACATATTTCATAACGCAATTTCCTCGCTTCCCCATTCTAATTTCGCGCACATTGTTCTGGATTTTGCTATGCAAATGCCGCTCATCACACCCATTTTGCGCGAAATTATGCACGCAAATAGATTTTCGCCCGAGTAAGTAATCGTATTACAAGCAGCCGGGTGCGTGCGAATCCCCGCACCCTCGTGGTTTTTTTTGGGCCTCTCATTTTTGGAATGCTGCGATTCATAATGTCGGCTCTGCAGGCTGCGCACCTTTGAAATTGCCAGCCCCAAATTAGCCGAAATTTAATGCTTGGCTCCTGACGGTCAAGATTAACCTTTTGAGTTTCCCTCTCGTTCTTTGTGGTGTTTTTTGGTTTTTTTTTATGGTGAGTTTTTTTGGGGGTGAGTTACAGGTAGCCTAAAGGCCGCTCCTTACCTCGTTTTTTTTTCTCGTTTTTCATTCGTTTTAAGTTGATTATAATTTTGATTTAGAACAAACGAGATCCGCAATATTTTTTTCAATTTGAATTCAATGATGACTCGACGGGAATTTTTATAGCCGTTTCTTTCCGCCTTTTCTTTCTTCTTGGCCTTTAGTGATTTTTTAAAAGACTCGCTTTTTTCGACGGTTTGGAATTCGACAGGTCGTTCGTGAGGTCAAATCTCTTGGCGTTATGGCGCCTGGCTCCCGGATTTGGCGAGCGACCCCCGCGCCCGGATGCGCTTCCGCAGCGCCGTTACTTACCATTGGCTGCGATGCACTTAAAAGCTTTGGCTCCTGGGATAAGGGAGCTTTGCATTTAACGTTTACTTGCAAGCTTTAACTCACTTTAATCGTAGAAAGTCACTGAACGAATTTACCTATGCAAAGTCTGTCACATGGTGGTGACATGTTTCAAAACCCCATTCAAGTGTTGAAGTGAATTAAAGCGATGCAAAACAGGTTTACATGCACGTTTTACTTCGACTAAGACATTTTGAAGAGTCTGCATGTAGACTGTACAGTCGCATACACGTTAAACTATGTACCTAGAGATGATTGCAGGGGCACACATTTTGAAAGATACTCAATTAGTTATTAGTTTTCAGATAACTTTTGTGTGTACTTTAGTGCTTATACGTAGACGCCATGTTAAAGCGGGCTTCTCCTAACAGCTCGTAGGCTGGCAGTGATTGCCTGACGCACGGGGCAGCTAAATCAGAAATTGGTTTTTGATGAAATTAGCCAGAGTCGTGGTTGCAAACGTAACAGGTTTAATCCGGAAAAACAGCAAAACAGTAGACCCAACCAGCTTGGTTGGGTGTCGGCCAGCAAGTGCCAAAATACAATATGGCCGACTTGCGGCAAAA
>JAQFYZ010001166.1:0-26692 GCA_034695085.1 Cylindroiulus punctatus | reverse complement strand
TGGGCTGGGCATACTATATCGGTGCTCCGACCAGAGTTATGTACAGCACCATTACAGAAATGACATACAATGTGTGTGCATTTCACGATTTCTGGACGCCCATGCCAGCATTCTCCTCCAAATGATGGACGAAATTTCTTTTCCAAAACAGGATCAAGAATGATGTGTCATCCTTTCGAGACTCATCCTTTTGACTCCTCATTTTTCAGCATTTGCCAGCCCCCTCACCATGATGATGACATAATATTCAATTTAATGAACCCACATTCAGCGCCTGAAATGCCATATGAGGGGGGCAGATTTACCAAAGTACAAAAATAATTAAGGAAAACTGATAATCAAATGAAATGTACAGAATGTGCAAGAACATTGCAGCAAACAAAATAAGGGGTACTGTATAACATAAACTACATCATTATTAACCATAATTACAGCAAAAAGGAAGAAAAAATGCAAGCAAAATGTATTGAACGTCCCCCAGCCAGTGCACAATGTACAGTCATGAACCTTGATAGCCCATATGGAAATTATGACGATGTTTTTCAAAGTTTCGTTGGCCGTGCTATAGTGACGCACACAGGTGATTTATGTAGTTAAAAATAACCGTCCAAGCCAATCTCGCCCAACACCGGACATGCAATATGTGCGCTTTGAACCACTACTTTAGCCCATTATTCAAGTTGGGTGCACGGCACCATTTCCCTTCGCCCATTAAGGGTCGTTATGTCGTTTCCTCACATTTTGACGGAAACCACCTTATTAGTCCGCGGAGGATACCAGGGGGTGCTTATATTTTTTGCGTGGCACAATTCTGGTGCTAGCTGTGTCTGACTCCATGCAGGAATGGTGGCGACGGCATCGGCTTACCTGTGATGCACGCGTGATCTGCTAGGAAATGCGCTCGTAATCCCCGCAGTTTCTTGATGTTTTCGATCTCCTTGGGCTCCTCGATGGCCGAAAAAATGGACGCCCCGATGACCAGGAAAAGGACGTAAAAAGCTGCCAAGACGAACAGGCGTACGGTGCTGCGGCTCAGTAGTCCCATGGTCTTGCCTCCATTCGGCAAAAGGCCAAAACTGCTGCAGGAACGACGATATGGGATGCGAATCCAATCGATTTTTATCCGACGCTGGCTGCAGCAGCACTGTACTGCGAGCGCATTCAACAACTTGCTAGAGGTGAAACATGGATGCAGGAAACGCTGCCTGATTTCGCTGTCCCCAAAAAAATCAGTTTAGCTGCTTTTCGCCGACGTGGTTTTTTAACCAATCACCCGGCGCCGAATGCATCACGCTCGGAAAATAGCACTTGGCTCACACTGTCACACCTACGCCCATCGCACTATTAATAACAGCCCAGGCTTTTCTCGGTTTTGGACCCTTTTTATTTTTCCTACGAATGTGTCATTAGCCGAACGACTTCCAAGGATGAATTCAGCCGCGGTAAAATCATGGCCGAATTTTAAGAAAGTTCCCTCGAACCGTTCTGGGAATTGCTTTTATGGCCACTGTCACCAGTGGGAATAACGAATAGGTGTTAATTTCTTGCCCAGAAAACTGGTTTGCCAGACAATTTTATCAACGTTTTCAACCCGAGGGGACTGTCAGATATTGTCGCCTGCACTTGCTATCATTTCCAGACGCCCCCTCCAACACCATATGATGGTTGATCGATATGAAATATTGATGAACTTTGAACCGTGAAAGTATTTTGAAACGCCTTTGATGAAAAAACGAGCAAAAAGTAATGTAAAGGTTTTGGAAACTGGATCAAAAGTGAAGGTTTTAACCCCGAAGTGGGGGTTTCCTTAGGCTGGCAGTGATTGCCTGGTGTTTGGGGCAGCTAAATAAAAAAATTTCATTTCAGGTTAGTTTAGATTAGGATAGGTTATTATAAGCACAGACACACATTAAAATCGGATTAATTATGACAGGCCATGTGGCATCTCGCACGCTGCATGGAGACAAGCAGGATTAAATATTTTGTGCACGTTTGGAGCAGGGCATAATCTGCATTACATGTATATCTATTAGCTTTTATAAAATGAAGCAACTGAAATGGTCGTTTAATTAGCGCACAACTGAGAATTCTATAAGAATGGCTGCCAAATTTGCCAAGCAATATGCAAGCGTCCTGAAAAAAATTATCAGGCACTTATTTCCATTTTGGTTGAAAGGGTTTTTGTATCTTAGCGCCTTGGAAAATATTGAGGAAAAAAACACGAGACGAAAGACGGTGTTTGAATTTTTTATTGTCTTCGCTTTGTATGCGCAGCGATCTTTCCTCGCATCATCCTCATCTTACCTCTCAGCATCCTCATCTTTCTCGTTTGTCCTACTTGATCCATTGACTTTTGACCTATCATTATCTTCGAGCTTGGTGCTGCCCTCTAGCGATCACTTCCCCTACTAGATGGCCTTCAAAATTTCGCCGTGGAATCAATTTTAGTTTAGTGTGCATTTTATGTTACGCCAGTGAAGCGTTTTCTAGATTTTTTGTCCAAACCTTCGCTAAATGGTGATATATTCACACGCCCTGATTTAGTTTTCCGTGCCCAGGCCAAGGAGGCACCAGACCGAGTGAATGGAAGGTGTCCCAACATGGCCGCCTTCAATTCGGCTTCAGTAAACATTCGCGTGACGTCACTATTAAAAGCTCTGCGAAAAACACAGAAGGATGAAGTTATTTTCGGTTGTAGCTGCGTTATTTCGGAGTTAAAATGTTATTTAAAGCGATGTATGTTCGTGTCTGTTTGTTGACTTTGATAGCCGTGCTACACGTGGATGTGGTTGACAGTTTACATTTACGAGGGACTTGGAGGACGAGCGAATTCTTTCATTTTTTGGTGAAATTCGGCTTTCAGCGAACCATCCAACACGACCGCTCCAACACTCAAGGGCACATATTCGGAAACATCACGTCCAATTCCAACGTAACCTACCCTTTAACTTTTGTCGTTGTTTACAAGACTTATTTCAATGAATACTACGGGAATAGATCGAGAGCTTTGAGGGACGAAGCATGTCGGGCCATGTTTCAGAAGATAGACTCAATAGCGTACGACTCGCAGTGTTATCAAAACAACACCGAGGACTTCCTTCGCAGAATTCCTTGTCCAAAAAACGGAGTATGCGTGGACGAAGATCAACCTCAATTCATTGTGCCTGGGTACCAGTTCACGTATGGAGTCCAAGACATCAACCAACCTAGGTCCGTATTGCTCGAGGAGCAATTAATTCTAAAATAAATGGACGTGTCAAAGGTGAAGCAGATAGGTTCCCACATTGAATCATGACAAACGATGCATCTGGAACGAGCATATTGGTCGAAATGTTTGCTGTAAAGTTGCCAGTTTTTGTGGCTTACAAAGTATAGGGTTGACATTTTTCGGCGTTTCAGAATATATGATGGTAAACGTATCTAAGAGCATGCAGTGTGTTAAATTGGCCTTGAATTGGCCATTGCCAGAACTTTCTTTTGGCAGATTTCCTTTTTTATACCTAATTTGGACTTGTGTTTGCAGCGTCGTCATCTGAGGCACATACTGAGAAAAGAATTTGTGGGGGAGTGGAATATGCTAAAAATACATGTACTTACTTCTCAAACTGTTTTTATGGAAGCCTAATAGATATTGGTTTGGACAATATGGTATTTACGAAATGACCCACCAACATACATTCAACAATAAGCTGTTATCTAATTTGCATGACTTCTGACACGTTCTGGTACATAAAGTATGAATTCCGTCATGCTCGGTGACCTGATCTGAAAGCTGTTTCAAATTCCCTTTCCATCACGGCTGGGGTGTCCAATTGGACCTGTCTATTTATGAACAATCAGATTTTCTACGAAATGACTGACCAACAAACGTCGATAATAATCTTTTATCCGATTTGACTTCAAACAGGTTCTGGTACATTAGTATGGTGGCCTGCTCCAGGAATAAGCTTCCGAATAATTGTACGTGGTATCATGCCAATGATATTGATGATGTCATTGATTATAACATTTGGCTAGTCAATGGAAACCCTTACACTCGACATCAGAATCCTTTTGAATACGAATTCTCGTTTGAAAAACAGGTGGGTGGCTATTTATTAAATTTTCTGATCAGTAATTACATGAAACAAGTTACTAATTTTCGCTTTTCTCGTGTAATATAGGATACAGTCGAAATTTACTTGATATTTGTCGTGCTGTATTTAGGGTTGGTGTCCGTGCAGCTTTATGTTGCTCTCAATCAGCGCCACCCAATAACGCAGCTGTTTACAGCTACTATTGCGCTGCAGCTAATTAGTTATATCTTTCATTTGACCCATTCGCTGATTTTTGCATATGATGGAGATGGCATCGAAGGTATTGATGTAACTGGAGATGTCTTTGATATTTTTTCACAGGTAAGAAAATTTAAAAGTTGAAGCCGTAACCTTTCTAGGAAAGAATTTTTTTAATGTGAAAAGAATTAATTCAACCATGTTTTTAGTCAAAATGTTATTTGTTTATGGCTTATGGAGAGGAATAATTGTAAAGCTAATGAGCTCACTGTTTGCATTTTCAGACTACGTTTGTGCTAGTACTATTATTACTAGCAAAGGGATGGGCAGTGACACACCGTGAGCCCTCTTGGAAATTGCTCATATTACTTATTTGGGTGATATTTCTGGGCATTACCTTACTTTTGTACGTCTGGAACAGGGTGAGTATTTAACATTTTTGCATTCTTTTCTTGCGCAGCTATGCCCATTACATATTATGATATAGACATGTATATGTAGTCAGTGTTCATTTTGGGATTTCAACTCTCATATCTCATTGGCACAATTATTTTGATAAGCATAGCTTTTGTCACACACAGTTTAGCATTGTTAATTGATATGGTAAGCTTCTTGTTCATGAATTTTCGTTATATTTATAATTGATGCGTTGTTTTAGGTTGAAGTAGATGCCATTGAGGATGTGGACGAATTTCAGACGTGGCCTGGCTGGTTCACCCTCATACTTCGCATTGCAATGATGCTATGGTTTCTGTGTGAACTAAAACAAACAATGCAGAGGGAAAGAAGCAAAGCTAAACTGCAGTTTCTTCTCCATTTTGGAGCCAGCAGTCTAGTCTGGTTTATATACCTTCCTATAATGGCTATTGTTGCCATTAATATTTCGGCATTGTGGAGGTTTAAGCTCACATTAGGTAGGCTTTTGCTCTTAAACATCTATGAGTTTTCTGGAAAAAATGTTCAATGCTATCTTGTTTGACTTAGGTATTTCAGCCTCTGTCAACTTCTTGGCTTTTGCTTCAATGAACCATTTATTGTGGCCGGTTAGACACGAGTCATATGTGCACCTGAGCAATTCCACAGCAGCGGCAACAGACGAATTAGAAGAATTCAATGAAGCGCCTCACGTGATTAATCAAAAGAATTCGTTTATTCGCCATGGCCATGCCCTTTCATGAGGGCGAACTGGAATTTATGAACCCGTATTAATGTGATGTTAGGTGCTAATGTTCTATTCAAAAGTTAAGGAGTGATGCAGCTAAGTTTGACACAACAACGATGTTTTCCTCGTCTACGTGCTGCTTCTCCCCTCACTTTTATTCTCTCTGGTTCGTTTATCTTGATTGCTGTTATACTCTTGAATACAATTCTTGAACGTCTGCAGTTCCTTTTGGCATTTTCGCCAATCTTTGTGCTCAAACATACATTCCTACATGAAATCGGAAAACATTAGCAATGGAATAGTGCATCGTGCTAATGCTTGTCTATGCCAGAACTTGTAAGATTCCTGACTGTGAAGATTTTACCTGAACGGCATAGTGTAAATCTAGGCAGCCAGTCTTGATTATTGCTTGGCTAACTTGATCAATTGGTTCCTCATTGGAAGAGGTATCCTGAAGTAACATAAAACATGTTTGTTAGTCATGCAATTACGATACAAGAATTGAGGATTCTGGAGTGTGCCAATGTTGAGGGTCAACACCCTGTTCTGCATTTTTTCATCAAAATTCACCTATTTGATTGATTGTCAACGTCCGGAAAATAAGTAAATGATCTGGGATCCCTAAATTGGATCTTTTTTTATGAAACTATCTCCTTTTCTATGTGTTGCTACGACAAGTGGTTCTTTGTTGTGACATGAGCCACTGGTTGTTTATTCGACTTTGTATTAGTTTTCTTGTCACATTTTTATAAGACCATCTGCTCCTATTTGTCTGGTTTGATGGTGTCTTTCTACATTTTAACGACGATGAAGTGCCAAATAGTAGATTAATGATGATATTCATTGTTCATTTTGATTTTAGGGATTTATAACAAAAAGCGATGAACCTACTACAATTTAAATTTTCTCGCAATTACAAAATTTTATAGAAATACTCATTCTCTTGTATGGAATATAAAAGTGATGCATTTTAACAACGCTGATATGAAAGCTGTCCAACCATAACAGTACATTAGCATTATTAAAGGCATGAGAGAATTCAATGGAGAGAAGGCAACTTGCATGACAGAAGTAGTTAAATATGTTGCAACATGTACAGTAGACTCACTTTTAACTTGTCAAAGGTTACTCCCTTCTTGAACACAGGGGATATTTCCAAAGCGGATACATTCCCAAAAATGTTTAGACGTTACTCTGTATGTAAATATTTATCAGTATTTGTGCAGAAGTAGAATGCAGTCCATACACGTGGACAGATATTTATTTTAGGTTGTAGGGTTTTATTTCTGGAAACGTACTGGACATTTTCACTTGTATTAGTGCATTAATTTTAATGTTTCTTTGTGTTATTAAACATTTTAAATGTACAATCTAGTTTGTTTCACTCGCTATATACACTGTATTCTATATAATCGAGTCTACTGTATGTTTATAGTATGGTTAGTGAACTTTTAATTCACTAGTAATGAAAAAACCGGTTTCGAATGTGAATCTCCCTGATTGGCTGTCCACCAGTTCATTCTGTCTGTGGACCAATTATCTGCTTGTTTCAGAACGTACACTATCAACTCAGTCGGCGTTATGAAGTTGATATACGTGTAAATACTAGCACCTTTCCTAGTTACGAACCATTTTATGCGCTTGACTTTTATGCAATCTTCACTTGTTTACAACAGTACTCTGTTTACCCACTAGGTGGCAACCCAGTAGCATAGCTGGTGATGCTCATCAAGAAGAGAGGAGGATTGAGCTCATCTTCAATGATCTTCACGCATCACCAGGAATAAATTGTAAGCTTATGAGCAAGCTAATGGCTTATTTGCGATGTGCTTCCACTGAATGTGCTCACATTCTAGGTTTCATGGAAGGTCCTCTCATTGATGATGTTTGCTGTTTGGTATGTTGAAGGATTTGAAGACATGTACTGTAGGCTTACTGTAGTATCCTGCATGCAGCGATATCGTCAATATACATGTAAGGAGTGCCAGCAAATTCATGAGCAGAACATTTTTTATTGTTGTCCACAGAATCGAAACTACCTAGGAATAATCGAAAGATGAACTAAAATGGCTACATTTCCCTTGACAAGTGACGAGACCAAATCCTGGATTTGGAACGCCCTTGGAGTGGATGAAATTAATGCTGTTGAAATGATTAAAAGTGTTGTGGACCAACATGACATCGATGGAAAAATGTTGCTTCTGCTTTATAAATATCCACATGAAATTCAGAACATACTGCCTAATCTTCGAACACGTTTGTTATTCATGAATGCTCTAGATGTGCTGCTGAAAAACGTGGTAAGTTTCACTCTTTTTTGAATATAATTTGTTGTAATCAGCTGAAACTTGTAATTCAACTTGTGCTATGTCCGTATTTGAAATAGTTGGCACCAGCCATATACTCCTGTATAATTATGAAATATCTGAATCTGAGTCATATTGTAGGGCAATGACCTGCCAGCATCGCTGAGTTGTTATGACGTTCCTACAAATTCTCTGCTTTCGCGTTTGATGAGCATGTCCAATATGGGTAATGGTGACAGTTGTGGGCAAGGAAATGAGGAACATGGTTTTCCCACGCCTCAACCTTCTTCTGTGGATGATAGACGCTCTGATGTTCCTGAAGACTTATCAGAGACAGCCACATCTCCAATAGCCATAGTGATTCCTTGTGGTACAATCAATGACACTTCAGAAACATTACGACAGGAAATTCCCTCGCCTGTGCCTTTACCAGTGTTTGATCACGTCCTGCAGCAAGCCATTGCAAATGGACGATTGAAGGACAGATGTATCCGTTCTAGGTATGACAAGTTTCACAGAAATATTTTCATTGGTTGGCGGCAAGTGTATGCACGCAGTTTGTATTATTTTGTTATAATGATGTCAAACGTCGGCAGACTTCAACTGACCACTTTACTGACTTTTGTTCAATTCTCAATTCCATAGGCTTGCAAATGCATGTGCTCGTTTCTACGTAAGTTTAAAACTGTATCCGACCCAAATGGATTATCACAAGATCTGCGAAAAACTAGTAGAAAAATATCCTGAATTAATGGATGCACAGCCAAGGATAAGGTCACAACCTTGGGTGAGTTCTTTATTTAATTGTTTAAAGTAAATATAGATAATATCTTCAATAGCTAGGAGAATATAAGTTTTTGTTTGATTTAGGGCCACCTTAAAAAGTCTTTGAGCATGGCATTTTGTAATGTGCGAAGGATCATGAAAATGAAAGATCTGACTACTGCTCGACACATTATTAGTTCCATTCAAAGGCGTTACAGGGGATTTGCCAGGGATGGGCAGCGACACCTGGTTCAGCCAATTGGGCAACATTCGGTATGTGTTGATTGTTATAATCAGGTTAAAGCTAGCTTTTTAAATTTTGTATTATAGTTTGATGCTCGAGTGGTTATTTGAAGAAAAACAATGCTTTGCATTCATTCTTCATACTGTTGCTCTAGAAGGTGACAGAATCTATATTCATCGATTTTTTTCTAGTTTTCTGAAGATTCTGATTCTTCATCTTCTAATAATGGTTCTTCGACAATTTCCCCTTTAAAAGGTAAGAACATTATAATTGTTGAAAATTGACATTTGTACGTTTCTATAAATGATTTTTCAAATTTTGGTTGTATTTTAAAATTCATTGGAGTTATATTTTTGCAGGTGACGTTTTTTCAAGTCCACCTCCAATTCCAACATTTAACCCGGACTTAAAACAAGCTATTGAACTTGGAAAGCTAAATGACCGGCCATGGTCTTCACAATTTTACAGGCGATGTGCGAAATTCTATAGTAAATTGAAGCCTTATCCAAGCCGGCGTGATTACAAGAACATTAGTGAGCATTTGGCCAAAACATTTCCAGACTTGGGGCATTCGGTAAGTGTCAGAAAAGTCATGTCGAATTTGTGAAAGTAACGTTGCAGAAATATTTAACTAAGTAAGAGAAATGGAAATCAATTTTGCAAAAAAATGATAGTACAAATTTTTTATCATTTGTTTGAAAGATGATGATATAGCTGTTATATGTGAACAGTTTTTACATTACAGACCATAAAAATCCTTTTTAGATTTTGTACTGAACTGCAAATATATTTTGGCAGGGACACGTGAAACACATGCTTAGTCAATATATCAGAAGTCATCGACAATCGTTCAAACTGTGGAAGTTGGATAAGCAGCAGAAGGCACGAATGCTTACATTGGAACTGTCAGGAAATAAGGCACATTGTCTAGATAAATGCATTACGATAAATCTCCCATTGTTATTTGATGTATATACCGTTGATTTACAATTATTACATTCAAACTTTCAAGAACTTTTCCCAAGTTACTGTGAAAGAAGAAAATCCAGGTGGAAGCCACCAGAAGCATTCCAATGTTGGCTTTGAAGGATCTTCTACTTACGAATTTCAAAGTGGAGGAATCCCTTCTGTAAAAGTTAGTTGTAAAAATTGTCATTTGGGTGTTCCTTATCCTAATTTAAAGTCGAATTTTATTGTAAAATTAGGAAGAAATTCAATGCAGCAGTGTCTTTGAAGCTGGTCGAATAGTTCCATGTTCCGTTCATTCGTTGGAAGCAAAGCCGGTCACCACATTTCTGGGTCATGGGTTGCCTGATTCTTCACTAGGTTACCCTGTTCCTCTTCCTCCCATGGATGATGCCATGTGGAAAGGAATTCGAGAAGGCCAGCTGCAGGAAAAGAACTTGCGTAATAAATTCATCCGATTGTGTGCGGGATTTTACATTTCCTTAAAAAGTTACCCGTCGAAGGAGGACTACAACAACGTTTGTAGGACCATAATCACCCAGTTTCCAGATTTGAAAGACCCCTCTCCTTTGCCGGGATGCCCGCCTTTTGTAAGTTTTGTTCGTGCATCCATAAGATATATGGTCGGTTTTCTTAGGCCAGCTAGGAGAAACAAGATACTGTTCTAGACCATTTAAGAATCATTAGTGTGTTCTAAAAGTATACGAATCAAAATGACTAAGCGTTGGTAAACTTTGTCTATTATTCTACCATTTTGAATTGAACAACACAACAGAGAGTATACCATATTTGCCACGTTTGATTTCAGTGATTTGCTGTTTTGCAGATGCTTTTTAAAAAGGCCCTTACTGCATGCATCAGAAACAAACGAAGGGATTCTGTCTCTCCGACAACCCCAGTTGAATGGACAACAGCAATTCAGGCAGATGCAAACGCATCTCAGAAGCTTGCGGGTACGACCGAGAAATTGGAACGGACAATTGATTGGTCCTACTTTTCTAATGCGCAGCATTCACACAATCAACAAGTAAGCCTTTAGAGTCACAAACATTTTTGAGAATATAGCTGTATCAATATTTAATGACCATACAAATTTTCAGGTTAACAGTTATCGGGAGTCGGTTACGCTACCATGTTCATCAGGATCTTCTGAATTGATGCCACTAGCATCCAGTATGGAGAATGATACACGAATGACTGCCAATCAAGTGCGAGCATTTCTTCAAACCAAAGGGGCGAATGCAGGAGGTAGTGTTCACCCTCAAGCATCACCGTTATTCCAGTCAGGCACTGCTAACCATGTGACCAGTGAGACTATGGGACGTGATACATGTCCTTTTCCTTTACCCATTTTTTCCCCCTGTGTTAAAACGCTACTGGAAGCAGGCGAGCCTATTGATAGCGCCGCTAGAGCTTCCTTCTTGCAAAACTGTGCCGATTTCTATTTGTCACAGAAACTATTTCCTAACCAAGAAAATTTCAGCACCATCTGTGCTCAACTCGTGCAAGCTTTCCCTCAGTTGACAGATCCTGGAAGATTAGGATATGTGAGTACTGTTTTTGTGTTATTTAAACTTAATATTGACGTTTTGAAGTCCGTTGGTTGAAACAATTTTTTCCTGTTCATGTAACCCATACATTTCATGGGCAAAACATGCCAGTTATAAAAATAATTTACTGTACAATTTGTACAGTTTCTTTGAAATATTGCAAGTTTTTTTAAAAATTACTTTATAAGTTTGGAAATTTGATCTCATTAAAGTGAAGCGAACTATTTTGCAATATCCAATTCTCTTACTTTTCAGGCAAATTTGAAAAGGGATCTGATTGAGCATTTCTGTAATTATCGGCAGCAGATGAAAGAATGTGACGAGGTGACAAAAATTGGAAAATTAACCGAAAGCGCAAATTTGGAAGCTGATCATCTTGCATGTGCAGTGGCTTCACCTCACCCTTCTTCATACAATTCCAACGTAAGCATTTCTTCTTTAGTGCACCTTTAATCGACACGATTACAGCTGTAGGTGAATCCATTTTTTGTGATTTTCTGTTTGTAAATTAAGTGAAAAACCTTTCATAAATGTGAAAGTAAAACCACAATTACTGTAATATGAGCGTACACCAACTCAACTTCCTTTGAAGTCATAACATTATTATTGAAATTATGATTTATTGGAAGTTGTGAAAAAAGAAAATTCCCCTTCTACGATTGTTTTACTGTATTATACAGTGTTGCTGATTGATTACCACTTTTCTAGGTGAGTGTTTCTAACGAGTATCAGAAGCTATAGTATTATATATTCTATGAATAAGTTATTAATAGCCAAATAACAGATATATGAGCACATTATTAACACCTTTCATACGATCGGGGTCGTATGGCTGAGCTACATACTATATTTGCGATCGGTGCACGGTGTACTTGAAACCTGCAAACTGCATTAACTGTACCCCTGCAAAATTCAGAATTTGCCATGAGAATAATATTTTAGCGGAAAAAGGAGAATGCGCCTCGATAATATGGTAAAAAATAACTTCGTCCTCTGTAAGAGTTGCCGAATTTTACCCAAATATGGAGGCACGTACATCAGGACAGGTGGAATTTGAATTTAATGGCGATTCATTTGTAGCATAGTACATATATAGAATGTGAGGTCCATAAACTATTGTTGAATTTTTAAAGAAAATATAATTTTTCTCACCATTTATTCATAAGTTCCTTACTCGCATCATGCATCCTCAACCATAATCCCATTATTGCAATAAAAGTATATAAAATACATGACCTAAATAGAATAGTTATTGGATTGAGTATGATCGACCCAATATTCAAGTATAAGTTTGTCTTTTAAATTAAATACGATTTCATAATAATTGTCTTCTAACAAAAGATCGAAATTGATAAGTGGGAAGCTGTCCAGGAAAATAAGTCTCATTTGTAATTCATTAAACGTAGCCCTCAGAATCACAAACCTAGCTGCAAATGATTGTTTATTTGGGGAAATTGTGCTACAACCAATTATGCTTGATCGTGAAGCTAAAATCAATTCACGTGTGAAGTTGTAGCTTCCATTGAACCACCCGCATTCATCTGTGTCGCGTTCTCATGAAAGTATGCTTTTTCCTAGGTATCGAAAAGCCATTGTGCGAAAGTCCCATGTGACCAAACCCATCAAATGCTCACGTACGTTTGAATACAGGGTTATCATTAGCGGTTTTGATTTGAGGGTTGCGCCATTATAATCATATTGCCAATTACTGAGATCGCATTCAAGAAAACCCTTAAAAAGTGGGCTGGTTAGCGTATAAAAAATTGCTGGTGCTCAGCTGTCAAAATAAATAGGGATAGCTATCAAAATTCAGGAGAGGCAAATATGGGTCCTATTGCTTTTTTCTGCTTTATACAGGTTAAGGATGGTCCTTTCAGTTGTTATGCTTAGTTTCTTTTCAATCAATAATCAAAATGCTGCAAGGTGGATATTTTTTATGACACTATGCAGTCTGTTTGGACGTTATAAAACATAATGGCGACATTAAGAAAATCAAAAAAAAAAAAATCTACTGAAACTGCCTGCTTCAGTTTCAGAAGCACACATTCAGAAGAAACAGTTACCTTCAAGACCAAGCCACAAAACGTTAACTCAATACTGATATTTCTATGGCCGACATCGTGTTGCCCCTTGGCATCGGCCATCCATACATACATTAGGTGCAAGTATTTAGCATCTCAAGATCGGAATTTTACAAAACTTATTGTTTTTAGAATCAAAATCAAACCTAATATAATTTTTCATTATATGCAGTAAATTTGTGTAACCAAGGGTGATTTTTAATTGCAACGCAATTTTTTTTTAAAAAAGGTTGCAGAAACAACATTTTTGATTTTTGTGATTTTTTAGCAACATAGAAAAATATGAAAATAGTACTGAAATTTAACTCCATATCGACAAAAAAAATTCCTTTTTCTTTCTAGTTGTTTTTCTAAAAACAATTATATTTAAATTTAAACAATTGTTTTCAGCTAGAATACAAAAAGTTTATGACAAACATGTGTAAATTATTATTCAAATATTATTACAAATGAAGTCTCATCAGATGGCTGTGGGTGTAGTGTGTTCCTTGTTCTCGAATTTGTTTCCCAAATCCGAATTAGGTATTCGTAATACTAGCGTAGATGTTGGTTTCGAGATTTTTTTCATTTTTGTACCGACTGTACATCATTACGTAATAATGACCACTCATCTCAAGCTGCAGACGACAGCATGAAACCTTCCGTCTAGTAGCGCCCTCTACGACTCATCAAGTTCGATTTTTTTCAGTGCACGGAAAGTGAAAGTAACGTCACGCGCCATTGGCCACGCTTATTCGCATTTTGCTGTAAGCGGCCTTCCCATTGGTTCATTCAGCAAATGGGCGTGGCCTCCGAGATTGCCATTGCAACATCGGGCCTAGAAATATTTTTGCTACGCCACACGAAACTTGGATGAAATTTCTCTCTGTGGTCGGATTTAAGACTGGCGCAATTTTGGCTACTTAACAACTCTGAACACCTGAGATTATTCGCCTCTGCAAACGATGGAGTACAGCCACTGTAACGCACAAAACGAACCACAATGACGAGGCCAAGCTGAACCCATGTGAATTTCTGATCCGAAAATGACCATGGTAAGAGAAAAAACTTCCCATCCCTATTCTTTTTTTCGCACTTTTAAGATCCAGAGCCAAATAGTAGGAGGGGTTTGGCATCGCGATATTTACAAGCGCTTGCCAGTAATAAACGCCAAAATGTCATTGTCTCCTGAGCTCTGAGGGGTTTCCTCGATTTTCAACGTTAAATTTTGGAAGAATGCAGCCATTTTTTAACGTGATGTTTTTTGTAGGCCTTGATTCGAATGTTAGAATGCGAGCACGAGCTCGGTGCGCATGGCCTTGTGGGAATACGCTAATACCCAAGATGGCCGCTCTCTGTGATATGGGCGTGAAGCGTACGATTTCCTCAACTTTTAAATTAATTAATGCCCCTCGTTATTCCTTACGGTGAGCCAGCATCTAGGCCTATCGACGCCAGCCTTTCTGGAACGGGGGTTGGCGGCTTCACAGATGATTTCCAAAATTTGGCCAGGGGCCAACACCAATGTGACCCCCGACACACTGGGAGGACGTTCGAAACCCATTTTTCGATTTATAAACTATTCACTTATTGAATCTCTAATGCAGTTTTATAGATGCGATATTTCGCGAGGGAATATTACAATTTGCCCCCACCGCGGGAAATGTGCGTGTGTTTTCAAGGCTGTTTCCAGTGGGTTATTATTAGAACGGATTTGAGCTAGTGCTGCTCGAAAATCACGTTGTAATTAGGCTTAACGGGACGGGCCACGCCTACTCAACACTCCGCTACATGAGTTTTTAATCATTTTTCATCCTAAAAATATTGCGGCCAGGTATCTCTGCAATAGTGCTGTATGGTCCGTATCCAAGTTGTTACATGTCCTCTACTCGTCGTGTGGTAAAGTATTGAGACGAACCGTGCCAATGATAAGTTGCACGAGCACATGGAGTTTGCAGGACGTTTGTGGCATTCCTTGTTTATTCATAATATTTATATGCAAATTACGAAAATTCAAACATTGAAGTAATCGGCGTACGAGAACATTTCTTTTGCGTGGATTTTTCCGAAGGCATGCGTGCTGTTTGCTCATGGGCTACATAGCTCAGTTCATTCAAGGGTCGGTCCAAATACATATACATGTAGGTGTAGTTTGGGTGAACGTAATAACAGCTGTTATGTTACAGGGTTAATTGTTCAGTTAACTGGTGCATCCAATTGTTTACTTTCTGTGTGGTGCAGGAGGTCAGAACAGGATGTTCGAACCAGAGATTCACAGCAATTTTTTGACGTGAATTGTGGCTCGTTGAATACATTGGGCTTTGCATTCCCTTACATCGGTTTTCTATGTTTTCGATATTTGGTTTTTCAAAAGTAGGAGAGCTTTACAGAGTGATGGGACAGTATCTTGTTCTGTTGCATGTTTCGTCGAAGACAGTATATGTACCAAAATGTGTTGTATACTCTCTCGTATATACAGTACATGTACAGTGTAATGTTAATTATATTTTCTAAACTTCGTCCAGTTTAAAAAAAATTGTAAAAAAATGTTGCATCTTATTTTGGTAGGCTGTCAATGGTATAATGTGGTGTCAGGTGCTTGGGGTGCATGTGTTCCAAGACCTCGCTGTTCATCAGGGGTCGTTTTTAAATTTAAGATGGTTATCTTCTTTACGTCGTATATATTTGGAACTTGGAAATCCCTGATCAGTTCACTTAAATCTTGATGACAGACTTTAGCGAACCACCCCATATTTGTATTTTGGTCCAATAAAACGGCGTCAAATCAATGCTCACTGGAATGCGGTATACTTGGATTGAGCGCAAGATTTGTGCAAGTTCGATTGGGCACCAGAAAGCACATTTATTTTTGTTAACCTGATTTGGCGAAATTCAGACTGCACGCATATTTTTTTGGATCATGACCGACCCATGCACCACCAGATCCGCCCATGTGTGTGTACCGTATGCAGCTATTGATGAACTGAAGGTTATAGCATAAGCATGTATATCCTCAGATTTAATATCAGCGCTGATGTTACGCAAACAAGCTCATGCAACTCGCGCATTTTCGCTGGTTCGGGATGTGAATGCAGACTGAAGGACTGTATACTTTGAACATTTAATGTTTTCATGTATACACCTTATCTGCGGACTATCCGTATACGCTTCTGATTTTCTCAATGAAGCACGGATTTTGAGCCTCCTTGAACGCATACAAACAACCGAATCTGATATATAAGTTTGGGAAAGTCGAGTGTTGGAAATTAGGTGTGCAGCCTTGTCACGGTAATGACAGTGTGGTGTTCCCGTGTACATTGTACTGTCCCGGCTTACCATTCGGCGTTGTCATCAATGCAACATAGTCGTATAATGAAACTATGATGGAGAAAATCGCACCATGGTGAAAGAAATATTTCGGTTTTTTTTATAACAGGCACATGTAATGAGGTGTCAGAAGAGCGGCCAAATGCGGGTTTCATGAACAGCTTTATGTGGGGAAAACTTTGTCTAGGTTAATTCGGAAATGCTCATCAGCTGAGGATGCTCTGATGCATTTAAAAAAAAAAGCCCATTATCACTGGGCTTACATGCAGACTTTAAGATAACCCAAAGTTAGTAAGTCATGCATGTAAGCGTGGTTTACGTACCAAGCTTTACTTGTATCGAGTATGCTTGAATCGAAAATCGGCATGGGGGTGGTTTGATTTAAGGCACTCAAACCAAGCAAGTTAGTCACTGCAATGCACTTGTGATGAGTTCGTGACTTAATACCCTGTTGTTTGTGGTAAATCTATAACTCGATGCGGCAAAGTTAACCAAACCCCCAGATCAGGGTATGAGGAAAATATGCTGTATCTGATTTTAGCAAACTCAGCTGGTTTGGATGCTTTTGTATAGAAGAGGATTCTGAGTGTTTCTAAAACTTGCATTCAAACATATATGATGTGTTGGGGCATACTTTGTTAATTCTGATCTAATGTATTTGTCTTCTCCATCAGTTAATCGTCATTGTCATATCGCCTTGCAACGATGCAAATGGTTCTGGAAATCTGAATATTTCCATTCTGCATAAAGTGTCCATTCCCAACATGCTTAACTAGGACTGCAGTGATGGAATTGCTATTTATAAAGCTAATGAATTAATGGCAGATAGTGCATGGGATGCCCAGCTTTAGTCTCAACTCTCAAAGCAGGAATGTATCTTGTCCCTGAGAACTTGCAGTACTTAGTTGATAGCGTATCTTTGAAGCAGATATGCGATGCTATACACTTACATGTACTTGCGTTGAGAAAGAGACATCCCGCACAATGCAATGCAAATAAGCACGTGACTGTGAGGAGCAGCTCACGTGGGCCAAATCAAGGAGAATTTACTGATGCAAATTTATGCTAGTTTAATACTAAAGTCCTCTTATTGCACACACGCTCCCTTCAGATTAATAGCAGAATCCAAACTTGACAGGCTAGCACATTTTGAGCATTGAAAGTTCTTTCAATTTCATTATCCTGATCGCTTGCAGAAACTTAAACCGTGGCTGAAGATATTGCGATGGTTGGTATAATTGGAATATGCTATTTGGGAAAGTTGCTGAAGTCACTATTGAGTGGAAGCCTGGAAGGGCTACTTCACAAATATTTTACAAATGCGACGAGACGAAGATCAAACGACTGTATAGAGAGACTGTATACAATAGATCGATGTTTGATAGTTGATACTTTGTGAGTTTTTTCGTGCTGCCTATATACCGTATAATTATACTTCTGACATGTAAAAATGTCAATCCCAAGTAGCCTATGCGATAGTGTCAATACTAGTAGTTATTCTAATGTTGCTTTTTCTTTTCACGACATGAATGTTAATGTTTCCTTCTAAAGGGCTTTTGTGTCTGCTTATAATATTGCCTAAGTATCTGTATATTTCGGGGAAATACCATTTGTCTTCTAGCCAGTGGAGGCACGATACCATTTCTGATAGGTATACAGTGACGTCATCACGATATATCCCTCAAACGAACGTGTGGTGTATGGATGAGACCGATTACGGCCCGGATTCTGATAAGCGGATTTTTCCTGGTCGAAATTTTTAATGGGGAAACAAGTGAGACTCGTGCCTGTTTCTCAATTAGCACCAGCTAATAAACGTCAATATTTATCATTTTTATTGCTCAGAACGTCCCTCACGGTGCTGCGATATCAGTGCGGTTAATTAAACATTACAGCTTCGGAGAATATTATTGAAATTTGAAAATTCGAGCTTCCTTTTGATGCGACTCGATGAAAAATGACGATCGTCGTTGAATGAGATTTTAAATGACAATACTGCACGAATTCGAGCCATCTGTTTGATAACCCATCGTATAATCAACTGAAATCTGGTTTCAGGGATGTGAAGTCAGTAAATCAATACCTGTTATAAGATGATTTAAATACACCAGCAACTTTCACCTATTACAGCGTATCAATGACATACGCTTGTGATACATTTGAGATGTCCAAGTACTGTATTATGATATCATCTTGGGGGAGGGGGTAGTTGAATGTTGAATTTTTAGCGAAGTATATGAACTTTCAGTAAAACTGTTAGGAAAACTTATATTAGCTAAATGATCTTGTCGATATTTCTAGCTCGCCTTTGTTACCGTTTGTCAATAAATATGAACAAAGCGTTAGCTTGCAGGTTTACCATGGCATAGTGTGTAAAACTATTCTCATTTGGACTTCCAATTCAAATAATTGTTGCCTCTATATACTGTATAGGCTACGTATAGTATTTTGAATGTCCAATCTGCAGTCGTATCCAGTCCTGTTAGACGCTCCGGATTTATGATGATAGCTGAGTCAGGACGATAAATTTGTAAATAATAGTTCTGGTGCATCTAATAGAAACGACGTCAGTCAACTAAATCAATTTTGATTTCGTTGGCGTCCAGTGTACTTTGCCAACATGGGGCGAGCTGGACGTGTTAATCTGTCTGTAATGTGTGCCGTTGTGTATGCGATAACTTTTATCCCCTTAAGTTTGTCTGTGCAGTGCGTTAGTCGAAATCCTGTTTTCATTATATTTATGATGGGCCTATTAAAATATGTTTCGAGCATTTGCATAAATGAATTTGCTATTTAAATGAGCCCGAATCGTGTTTGTGCACGATATGCTTGTGTCGACGCTGATCCTGCCAGATTTTATTGCTTGTCCTAAAATCAGGGTAGGCTATTATATAATAATCATAAATGCTGGGGTTTAACTGAAAGTTTATTCGTTGCTCCTGACTGTCAACAGCGTCATGTTTGGGTACATGTATACCCAAGGGCATAGGCCGATATATACTTACATGTACATGTACTGGTACGTAAAATTTCTTTTGATTTGCAACTACAGTATACATACACTAAGTCCATCAGAACGTTTGGCCGGTTCATAATTACACGAGTGTTTAAATATCTCTAATTAAAGAGAATGGGGCTTAATGACACGGAACCAGTTAAAAAGCAATTAACTCGAGTCTCTGGATCTAGGTCGTGCCAAGACTTCTATTAGTAAGCAGATTGAGATGTTAAAATCCGATTGAAGTCTCGTTATAACAACAAAAGCCTAATTATTATTCGTATTTTTATTTGTTTTGCAAGCGCTGTCGCAGTGCTGATTTGCTGGTGCACAAAGTTTAATTTCTTCGTGCATTTTTGTTGATTGTCCAGTGTATGCTGAAAGCTGTTATAAGACAAAGTATTACTTCAGATTGTAACGGGAAAAAAAGTAAATTTTTGAACCTTGCCAGCATTGCCTGTCTTCCTGAAATTTAATGGCATAATTTACAACAGAGGTGGACATGTCTACCTTGAAAATGACTGACCAGCAGCTATAGGCTTCATGTATCTATTAAGGAGGAAAAGATGTTCTTGAATCTTGATCATCAGTCTCGAGTAAGCCATTGTACAACATCAGTCATTTGTAGAGGGCAGCGCTTTACATATTGCAAGGTCGCTTGGTTTTCATGCATTGACATGCTATGCGTCAAGGTTTTTTCCTGACAATTGACTATATTCGCTTTAAAAAGAATCCACAGGGTGCACTAAAACCTCTTCATCCCTGGAGTAAATATTTGATGTTTAATATTGCTCTTGAGTAAAAATTTCGGCCAGAAAGACGAACACTCGTACCTGTAAGATACAACTTGAATTTAAGAGCTGTAAGAATTATCCATATTGCTTTGATTAAAATGATGGGACGGTCCCTGTACAAATGGTCTGAACAAACAACATCAGTTCGATCGTTGAAACCACATTAAGAAGACATGATGAACGTCGCATGATATGACACCGAGTGCTCAAGGTCCATAAACATAACATGAGACCAAATCTTAGATGCATGTGATGCATTTTCGAGGGTTCCATGGCCGTTGGCTTTTTTGGCAACTGCTTTTTTTATGCTGATGCTCATGTCTGTCTTCCAGTTTTACTTACTACACGTATATCACGGCGTGCTAACGTGATTTACTTCAGGTGGTGAGAGCAGTGTGTATTTTTGCCCCCATATCCCGTTTTGCAACAAAATGCCCCATCTGGGTTCTGACATCCCTGCAAACATGGCCTCGGTTTGCAAGGCATGCCCTCATTCGGCGTTATTATTCAGGGAACGGCCATTGATGTACATGTACTTAGCTGTGTAAAAAGCATTTGAGCGGAAATGATATAAAAGGAACAATCCAAATAGCAACTATCATTTATTTTCACTCACTGATGCAGGGTGGCTCGAAAACAG
This sequence comes from Cylindroiulus punctatus, assembly GCA_034695085.1. Classification (NCBI taxonomy): domain Eukaryota; kingdom Metazoa; phylum Arthropoda; class Diplopoda; order Julida; family Julidae; genus Cylindroiulus; species Cylindroiulus punctatus. The sequence goes on along the minus strand of JAQFYZ010001166.1, from coordinate 5,606 downwards.
TTCATGCGCGAATGCAACCAATTTAATTGGACAAATCCATACATTATAAACTGTACCTTGAAACGAGCTCCAGCTGGTTTAGGATGCGTTATGTTTTGAGTTGTTGACTACTTGGTTATGCTGTATCATAATTTTTAAAGATTTAAAGATGTGAAGACGATTGCGTATGCCACGTGGAGATAAAACGAATTTGCGATAACTATATTAATTGAAACTTAATGGTTGTTGCATTACTGTGCTGCCTACAATGCTGATGGATGTACTAATATTCTAGTGATACATCTGATCCTCTCCTCCCCCCAAAAAGATTGAATGATCCAAAAATATCAATTTGAACACCGATTTCAAAATCAGATTTCAATGGAAAAAGGACAAAATAACAAAATACGAAATAATAAAAAATAGAATAAAAATAAAGAACAAAAGTAGAATAGACTCATGTTTTGAGATCGCTCCCAGAACAGATTCGTATAGTTACGGCACTGTTTTGAACATTACACGTACTGTATATAGGCTTTAGTTTCAGATGGTGGATGCAACGATTTTATCAACATGGGCAAGACATCCTTCACTGTGAGGGTGCAAGATTAGATGAAGTATAATGTATTTAATTCGGTAATTAAATGACGTGATTATATGAAGGGGTTATTTAATGGTGTTGGTATTGGTTTCTCTCGATGAAAAGACAGCTTAGAAATTCATTTAATTGGATGTATATTACCCACGCCAATATGCGGAATGTTGAAATGCCGACGGCCTAAAGCACAGAATTATTTAACGAGGCAGTGATTTACACCGAAGAAGTAACGACTGCCATAACCATTTAACACGACAGGCAAACGGCAACACTTGCACTAACAAGGGTCTAGTGAGATTTCAACGAGGAGCTAATTCTCTCACTTCTTCAGCAGAAGCAGGCGCCGCACTAAATTTCTATCGGATTTCTCCATTATTTTTCCGCTTTATCCTTGTAGCAATGAACGAGTACTACCTGACAACCTTTGCAAGGACATCGCTGATTTCTTTTGCAAATTATGGCTTGCTTGTAAACTTACCAGGCGGCCTTGATTAACGCATCTAACGTCGGGCTACAGGGTGCAGAGGGATTTTGGGTACATGAACGCCTTATGTGTCCCATGCTGATTTGGTTAGGAATAATTTGCCATTTAGGAATGTGCCATAGTGCAGTGAATTTTTTCGGAGGTGGTGTGACCAGGAAGGTATGGCCATGGAGATTCACCCCTAACTCGTAAATACATCTAGTGTGCTAAATTGTTGTGTATTTAGATGAGCGCATAATTAGTTGAATTCACGCTAGGAAACGTCAAGATTCCTGAGGTTTACATACGTATTGTTTAAGTAAATAAAGCTGTTGCAGCCAACCAGAATATTACAGCGTTTTCAAGGTTTTTCCATGTTCGAGCTATCAGGACTGGACATCCAAATATTTTGTTAGAAGTTGAAGTTGCTGTTCCTGGCATGATCTTGTCAAATCACTTGCGTTTTTGCATTAAAATTCTTCAGATAGGCGAGTTTCTTCTTAAACGTAAATCCCATCGGGACACATGGATACATCATGAACTTTTGACAACTTTCTCTCAGTCCCATATCCACCATTGAAGTGCATGGCATAGTGTTGAGCGAGGATGTTAACCTACTGGGCCAACTTAATGGGCCGAAGTTAAGAATAGCAAGGAATCTGAAAAAAGTACAAAAATGTATTTGTACAGTTGCACGTGGCTTTCACATAGTACTACAACTGTGTAGCTGCGCGGTGGAACCTTTTTTATTCCTAATTGCAATTTAGCTTGAATGTAAATAGTATAAACTCATACAAAATTACAATTTGCGGCACAGTGCACGGGTTTTTCAAAAGACAGTGTCGAACTTTTGGATATGCTCTGCTCCAAATGTGCACAAAATACCGCATTTATTTCAACCCTACTTGTCTAGTATACATACAGTATATTATAATGCTCCAAGGGGACCCAACTTTCTGTACCAAAAATTAAAAACGGAATGTAAAAGAGTAAATTTAAGCTCTGCCAGTAGCTTGATACAGGAAGTGAACATGTTAGTTAAAGTGGACATGGGTTGGGAGGTGACAGCATATAAACATCCAACAACTTAGTTGGACTGGCCCTGCTGCTCACAGGAGCATGTCAGTGACATGGTTGATCTTGGCAGCCTATTGTGATGAAATGATGATATGGTTTCATAGAGGTTGTGCGGTCTCATGTTGGGTGTAATCATTTATTTGATGATGACATGTAATTTTGGACGACTCGAGTCTCACTGTCGTAGTTGGTATGGTTAGGAAAAGGACTTCACTTTTGATACCGTTGTGTAAGGTGGCTCTGATGGTGCTGTAGTACAGCCGAATATTTTAATATAAGCTCTCCCATTGAGAGGAGCTGTAACCTGTACATGCACACTTACCAGCCTCAAAACCGCATGCAGCACTTTGTCCCATGGCCGTTTTAAATTAATGCGTCAAATGTTTCTTAAAAGTATGCATGTAAAGGAATGCTCGCAAAACAAAGACGCAGAAACGTGTCATTGAATTAAGTGAGGAATTTATAATGTATCGAGGAATATGTTTGCATGCATTTGATTATGTCGAAAATACTTGCTTTGAAGGGAAGGTGTGTAGTTTGTTATAGACATGCCCCGCTAAATGTGAGGGTAGCCGCTCGAAGAACAGTTTATTTTTCGTACAAGGATAATCTCGAGTTTGGTGTACGTGTACTGTGCAAGCCGAAAGGAGCCTTCCATTTTTTGTATTATTTTGCGTCTTTTCAAGGAGTTGATTTCTCTTTTCTCTAAGGATCAGAGCTAAAAATAGTTTAACGCGGCCCTGTTTAGTGCCTAAAAATAAACCCAATGAATTTCTGGGATGACTTATGTACGGGAGAACGAAAACCAAGGAACTTTTGTGACTCGATGTTGTGAGTCCTCTACGGGAATCGGCACTATATAGAAGATTTGATTTGTATTAGTTTTATTATTATGCTAGTATTTCAAAGGTGATAGTTGGTACGTCCGATTTCAGGAGACGCGTCCTTCCAGCGTTGTTTGGGTAAATCTTTGATGTTATTCAAGGCAGGATGTTAACCTTGCATTCTTGACTTGGGGACAATCCTCCAACTTCATCCTTTTATGGATAGAAAAATAGACCTGGCCCCGCCATTTTTATAAGGCATATCGCTGGCCAATTTCGATAAGCCAATTATGACTCTGAATCGTCAACGATGCCCGTGTCCCCTATGAACACCGACAGAAAAAATGTCAAAAAATGACGCTATTTTTGGCTTTACTATCTGCAGAATAGACTCGACTTCGCCTTAAACACCATGCGAAAGTAGGCTTCTCCGAACGACTCGCAGGCTAGCAGTGATTGCCTGACTGTTTGGCTGCTACATGATGAAATTACATTTTTAGGTGGGTTAATTAGGTTAGGTTAAGCAGAACAGCACAAAAAACTTTGCGATCCTAGTAGGACAGGTGTCATTCTTGTATATAAATACACGTAGAACTATGTAGCACTGAACACTTAAGTGCTCATTTTCACTAAATGAACTAAATCCTTTATTGAAGACTTCATTTTTGCGTTACATATAGTCCACTTCTGCCCTACTCTGATCTGACGCCACCTTAACTGACTGATTTGCACAATTTTCAGAAAAGAATGTATGGCTCAGAGTGCATTTAAACTAAATGCTATAATGCGTACTTTTGCATTTGGTTTGCTTAGCTGACCACCTTCTAATATGTTGATCGGCGCCAAATTCGAATCATCTCAAATCCTCAGCTTCACTAAATTTCCCATCGCATCCCTGGTAGCAGGGATATTGGATATTGTTGTTTTAAGTTATACTCGTCACGAGTATTGGCACACATTTGTTTTTCAAAGTTACACTTTGGACCATTACATTTATGACCACTTCAGCCTGTACAAATGCCTGATTCAAAATGATAATCAGCCCATGCATATTGGACTGGCATTTAAAAAAACAATAGCACAAAAGTATCCAGATAGTTTCTGTCTGGATGTCGTCCTGCGTTACGTTACAGTTTCTCCATGAATTGCCCTTTTTTCTCTGAACATGGTTTGGTTATTGATTTTTTTCTCTTCGTGGCGCCCATTAGAAAAACTACGAGGATAAGGGAAACTAGAAGGGGCGGGGTCACTGGGGAGGTTGGGGGTGGAGGAGGGCTTTCTGCGCATGCAAATGACAAAAAACGGAGTCCCATTAGGACAACCGAGATAAAAATATCCACGGGCTCATTTGGAGAGCAGAATGGAGAAAAGGGGTTGGTCGTGGGGAGAAGCGGTGCATGATGGGACAAAATTGTCACTATTTTATTGCGCCGCGAATGGTGATTGCACGACCCACCACCACATGATCACCAGCCACACGAACAGTTGTCATCAGCATTCAACATTTGAGTGAGAGATAAAAGGAGATACGATAGAAATAAGGGAGTTAAACGTCCACCAGGAAGGAATGGGGCTGGGACAGTAAGCGGTACCATGCTGACAGCTGACTCCGAGATGATGCCTGATGTGCGTCTTGGGTTGGTGATAGTGAGCTTTGATTTGAAATGCAAACAGGGCGAAATAACTTCCAAGCTCGATGTTCAGAAGCTCGGTTGAAAGTCAAAAGAACATGTCACGCATGATGCTCAGACTCGGACCTGTATAGTGCTTCTTCTAGGAAACAACGATTTTCGTAGGATAGGGCGTATACTCAAATGCGATCATGCTTTATTATTCCATTAAAAGTTAAGGCCCAATGATAGTAACGCCTGCTTGCCCATGTGCTATACGAAGAAAAAGGAATTATGCGCCTTAAATGCGAATTTAGCCACTACCAGCATCCCCAAATGAAGGAAATGCAAAATTTTACTCAATGCTATTTAGAGTGAAGATGTAATTTTCTTTTCATCTGCAACATGTTCATGGACCCCCGAATCAACCTTATTCACCTTAGAAACTAGTGTGGATCTGATGTGGATCTGTTCCCTTTCTTGCTCCTATTTGAAAAAGATGGTCTCTACCTACCATACTTTGACTTAAGTTGTTACTTAACACGATGTATTTTGCTGAGGAATCTTCCATTGAAGACGTTGTGTTTTATTGATATACAGCAAGGCGGTTAATTGGCAGCACATTTTTAAAAATGGACATTTGAAAGGTTAAATTAATCAAGGAGGTAGGGAAATAAGTGTAAAATACATGCATATTTAGTGTATTAGAATCTAATCAGTTCAGCTCCTGTCACCACTCTTAAAAATGGTATGAAACTATTTTGAAAATATTGTGAAAATATGAATTTTGAGTTTAAGCTTATATCCAATATCACTGATAAAAAATTACTTTAATCGTATATTGTCTGGCTACAGATCACTATTCAATCTTGTGAAATATTTCAGTGGATGGCTTGAAAACATATTGCAGTACCAACTTAATAGCAGTCTAAGAAGGAAAGGAATGCAGAAGCATTGGAAACGCAAAATCATACGAAATAAATACAAACGTTCTGATGTCATTGATGTCAGTTAATCTAATATGCGTCTTCCTTGCAATGCTTAAAACTTGAAAA
>JAQFYZ010001165.1:0-26694 GCA_034695085.1 Cylindroiulus punctatus | reverse complement strand
GGTATGGCAGCCATGTTGATTTTACCAGCTATTATAGGGTCGGAATAGCCTGGAGAAAGCTATCAATAAGCGGAATCTCTCTGACTGGCTGTCAGAATTTGTCATTTCTCGTTGAGCCGACTATAGTCAGTCGATTGATTCATTGTTGTTCAAGGAGGAATGTTGTCACGTGTCTGGCGCCTGGAGCATGCTGGGATTTGTCCTTGGATGGTGACACTTAAGTGACTAAGGACAAACACCGCAATCGGATATTGCGGATATACACTACATGTATTTCTTGTTCGGTTTTCATGTCGACAATTTCCCTGACATGAAGAAAGTCACAAAAAAGCACTATAACTTCCTATGGCGCCAGCCTCGACTCTGGTCACGTGATCCGCCGCCATCTTGGAACCCCCTACCTGGGGACTCGCATTTCCAGACAATCTTCCTGTTGACTCACCTTTTCAAAGGTGCATTGTTTGCCATATTTGCAAACAACAACACCGTTGTTTCCGTATTTGCATTTTGGAATGGTGACACCACGCGACATTTTTGTCTTGTTCTTCATCAACCTGTTCTTTACATGTTTCCTCATAGGTAGGGGAGCGTCATAGCTGCTTTTGCTTCGACGTCACTTCCGGTCTGTGACAAAATGGCGTCTAAACACGCCATGGTCTTGACTCCATGATTTTAGCTGCCGATTTATAAATTTGGATGTATTTTTGATAGTGGCCCGTCCAGTAATATGCAAATTTAGACAACTTCCCAGCAGAAAATTAATTCAAAAACGTACTGCCGGTATATTTTTGCCATCAATGGCAAAAAAAGTGCAATTAATGGCAGAATTGAAGATTGCAGATTAACTACAGACTTGAATGGCAGAAAGTAGCTTTACATTAATTGCACTTTAATACATGTTGTACTTTGTCGGTGTACATTTGTTGCTATGGTTCAACGACGTCTATGGACATAAACTTAAATACTGCTGTCAGTATTCGTTGAAAAGGATAGTGTGTTGAACTAGGGGTGTTGACAGTGTAACTGAGTAAGGCCCGAATAGGAAGAGAAATCGAGTTTTCAACCAAATTTCCTAGTTTTGCATGCATTTTTTTCAAATGGAAAGTGTCGCCATTTTTGCCTAGACTGACTCATTCTTGGTGATTGAAATAGGTTGAGATGCTCCTGGCTCTCCCTCGCATATTTTCGCACGCCGTATTCATTTTTGGCTACTTTTATGACGGCTCCAAATTTAAGTTTGCTGACTTGGCCCGAATGGATTTATTGACATAAGCCCCGCGCGTTTTAATATATTTAACCTCGCTCGGTGGCGAAACTTATGTATCGATAAGCACAATTTGATTCGTTTCGTGACGTCATGTCATCGATGGGCGATCGAATCGTGTCACAATATGTGGGAAATATTGACAATGGACAATGTTGTCATATCATGTACACATACACTGTAGGAAGGATTCAGATTCAATTGCTTTTACTGTGTGACTGTTCATTTCAATTTAATGCAATTTATCACCTGGAGGGGAGGGTTTAGTTACCCATTTTACAGAACACAAATCACAGAATACACGTTTGGTAAAACGTGTTGCTACACAGATTGCTAAAACGTTGTGAAGATTAAAATACGAAAATGAAAGAAGTATTAAATGAGGAACTGCCTATTCTCCAGCACAGAATCAATGAGAAAGTGGGCTTCTCCTAATGCTTGCAGGCTGGCAGTGATTGCCTGGTCGTTGGGGGTGATGACGTCTTTAAGTTGGTGTTAGGTTAATCAGGAAAAACACAAAACAAGTAAATAAATTAAAAAGGATGCATTCCGACAGGACAACTGCCATTCTTGTATGCAATCAGCTTTCTTTTGAGTTACAGTCTTCAGTTGAGTTACCAAAAACTACGAAGACTTTTGTTTCTAATAACATTCTGACTGAAATATTCGAATAGCTCTATATCAGCAGTCACATATGATGTCTAGGTTAAAGACTCGGTGACCAGCATTTCCTTTCGTCAGAAAAAGAATGTCGTCGTTGGTGGATGTCCCCTGAAAATGTGTCTCGTTTTCGGTGGTGGTCTAAAACAAGGGTCGTTGGTCTCAGCTCGCATTTCTGCAAATTAATCGTTGCTGGCCAAGGTGGGGTGCCTCCTCTGCTTGTTTGAGGAGGGGGCAGGGGCAGTGCATTCCTCAGTCGTCTCACTTTAACCTTTTTCCACCCTCCCATCAGTAAAAACCGAAGTCGTGTTGAGCCCGTAAAAATAGCGGCCCCCTTAGCCCCTTAACGACCGCTCGGCCAATGGAGTGGACGATGGAGGTGCAAAACACAGAAAAAACAACGAAGCTCTTCGTCCATCCCTGCTCCAGCCTGGTCGTGCTCAACAGTTTCTGAGAACTGTCTCAATCGCATTTCGACCAAATGTTTGCTGCTCGACTTCCCAGAACTCAGGTGGTTGACTTCTGTCCTGCGCCCTTTGACCTTACGGATGCTATCGTGGTTGTGAGGGACTAGTTTTTGACTGTTTTCCAATGAATACACTACGTGTAGGGGATTGTCTGCTTGTTTTATGGCGTGTGAGGAGTAGATGAATATGAGGATAGCTGTGAGGGTTGACGAGTAAGAGGAATAGATGTGAGGAGTTGATGAGTAAGATGAATAGCTGCGAGGAGTTGATGGATATGAGGAATTGATGTGAGGGGTTGATGAATATTAGGAATAGCTGGTGAGGAGTTGATGAATACATATATGAGGTAAACTGACGTGTGGAGTTGATGAATATGAGGAATAAATGTGAGGTGGTGATGGATACGAGGGGTATCTAGAGGAGTTCATGTACATACATGTACATATGTACATGTATATATGAGAAATAGCTGTGAGGGGTTGATTAGTATGAGGAATACATGAAGCTGGTAAGGAGTTGATGAATACATGTATGACGTATAACTGACGTTTGGAGTTGATGAATATGAGGAATAGCTGTGAGAATCGAGTTGAGGTTTTCGTGTCATGGGACATGAAATGACACCTGGTCACGAAACCTGAAAACCACGGAGGTTTCCATGAAATGAGACAAGCATGACAGGTTAGGAAATTTGAAAACCTCAACTCCTCACAGGTGTCTCTCACATTCACGAACTTTTCACTCTCCAAACGTCTTGTCCATCTATAATGTGTAGTCTGAGCAATCCCCCAAACATGACATCACTGTTGATGATTGTGGGGTAATGAATTACTGTATTATCGAAAAGAATCTTTGTTCTTGAAGACATTTTTTTGAATATTGCGCGTGTTTTGATGTGCATCGGGGGTCTCCGTAAAAGATACAACGTCATTTCCTGTCGCACGGAAATGACGTTGTTTTTAGATGGCTTTTTTAGAATCGTATTATCGCGAGATCTCGCGCGAATTTGGAACTGTATCTTTTCGAATCTACTCACGCGCATGCGTTCCACCAAATTCTTCTTTTCGAATTTTTAATCGACTTCGTTTCTAATTAGAGATCTTTAATTTTTTAGTTAACCAAAACCATGGAGATTGTTTCGAAGGAACTACCGGTATGGGGATGGAAATTTTGGTACGTACATGTATACAGTAGGTAAATGCGCTAATATTCGTAGAAATTCAAGGGACTCATGCACGACGCGATAGCTATAATGTACATGTGTTCGTTCGACATCGTCAGAAAAATGTTCGAATCACAACTTTTGACTTTTTTTCATAATTCCATTGCACCTACAGTGTACGGTAATTCGTAATCTTTTATCCGAAACAGACCGCACAGTTTTACCACGTACGTTTAGCTGAATGACCTCGGTTATTTGCGGGAGTTGTAATTCTAATGGGGTTCTCTCGCCAGTAATTTCACTCTCTGCTCTCAAACGAACACCAAATTTAATGGCAAATTTGCCATTGCTGATATTGACATTTTCCACGGACGATATGAGTGATTTTAATAAAAAAAAGCGCCGCCGGCCACCAACGGTGAGGACGGACTTTTGTGCTTTTATGACTCACGCGTCGTAATGGTTTATTGTGAACGTCCCCCTTAATTTCTAATTCATGACCGAGAGCTAACTTTTATGATTACCTTTTCATTTGGCCATACGGCACGTCCCGCCCGCCTTTAATTTATATTATTGCATTTACGATGGCGTCGTAAAAAATAAAACCAGCACGCATTGTTTTATTGTTCCTGCCGATGTAGCCGTGACCCCGACCCAGGGGTCACTGGAATCCCCGGCAGGAAGTCGACGAGATGCTCCGAAATGTACGGAAGTCACTGTCCGAGAGCCTGTTGTTTGGTTGAGAGCAGAGGGCGAAAGTTACTATCGAGATTCGAATGAACCTGCGTGGTAAGGTCAAGACTTGGGTCAAAATAAACATCCAAGAGGAAACAATGTATCTTTTCAATCAATTTGGGGTGAAACCTGTAAAGAACAAAACGTATGACCGATCGAGGAAGTGCATCATGAAGCAACAAACAACCACATAAATAATCCCAATTTTTTATTTAATAAGCAACACAAAACAAAATACAGACAAACATGATTTTGGCAGTGAAATAATAGCAGATAATTGCGGGCAAAGCGTGATTTGTTTGAAATGAATACTGCTGCACTTATAACAGGGTCTAGGCCCAAAATAGAATAATTAAGCTATTAAATTGCACTATAATTACCACACAACAATGTGCAATCACTAATTGCTACTAGGAAGCGCGGAAGATGAGATTCTGCATCCTGACAAGTCCATCCCGAATTAATTAAGATTAAAGAAGCATTTGACGTCTGACACGTTCGTGACGTCACTTCCGCCTTGTTGGCCAGCGTGAACTGGTGGGTCAATTGCCCGTGAAGTCACGTGACGCGGGGTCACCTTTGCAAAGCCATGTTTCGCTCATAAATAATACATAACTAGGTTAGGTACACACGCCAATGCAGACTCTGCGCATGTATGCAAATTAATTTTATCAGATTGCTCTCAAATGTATTCGGTTTCGTTTTACGAGCACAGGTAATTATATCACGATTTTCAAACTGGTATTTATGGCCCTGCCAAGATAAAATGAAGTTGGCGACGACGAGCGTGGATTACTACTTAGCATACATGCATTTCCATATTTTTTTCCACCACCGTAACTCTGTTTGCCTATTCCCATTAGATGTCATAGCGTTTATTGAACCAATATTAATCAGAGAATGACGGATGTGCTCAAAGACATCCCATCTTTAACATTATGGAAAGGAATTCGCGTGAAGGAATGTGAATTTATTCGATTCTGTTTAGAGTGTTTGTGATGTGGTAGCCAAACAGCGTCCATTCTTGTCAAGGCGTCAAGTGGACATCCCAGAGCAGGGCATTCCACGCGTGCATGCTCAATGTCCTCCAAGGGCTCCATTCACCAGTGTGGTGTCCCCAGTATTTGGTTCTGGCTCTGGCCAACAGTCTCCCAGCCTATGTTTAGTTGTCTGTTTCTAACCAGGAAGCCAAGTACGAAACAGCTGTCGCCGAAAACTGGCGGCGGGGGTGGAGAGGGTGGTGGCAGTGGGTGGTCTAAATTAAGGAGCCAAAACAAAAGGCCTGGATAATGCTGGGAATGCCGTTGCACCCTGAATAGAAATGCCCGGCCCCAGCCAGGCTTCTGGGGTCAAAACATTCCCATCCAGATCAAAGCTGTTGAATCCCGGATATGAAACTTATAAAAATAGACGACTGGATCTGGAGAGCACCCACGTACCCCTGCGGTGCACTTCAGTCACAACAGCAAATTTTGACAATCTAGCTGTTTTTTTTTTGGCTCATCAAAATGGGGCTTGATGAGCTCTTTAGCACTGTTTGGGTACGTTCAATTGTGGGGTCATCATGATTGGGAACGTTAGAGTTGTGTCATTATTTCAGGGGTTGGGTAAGCCAAATGCTGTCTGAAGTTAAGAGGGGTATTTGACTGTTGTCTAAAAGAATTTGGTAAAATCATCTTATGGGATGTAATGTTGACAGTAAGTTGGTTGTATTCGAAATATTCTTGGTCAGTGATTACTTGTAAATAATCGTTTAGGGGGAGGGTGTAAAATGAAGACAAAAGCTGACCCAGTGTCTGACAAATCATACTGTACTGTATATGGGATCGTTCAAATAAATACTGTCACGACAAACTTTTATCTAGGCGAAATTTTTGCAATTTATTTTGTAAAACTGGTATAAATGATGGGTATGAACTCAAATTTTTATTTTAAAATGCGATGACGGTCATCAATTGGCTACCACTCAAGTTTTGAAAACTTTAGTATTATATCAAACAGATTCAAGGCATGGCTATTGGAGCCAAGTGTTCGAAAAGTAGAGTTAAGCACGATTATTAACCTAAATATTTTCTTCATTATTTAGGATGGCCGTGATTTTTATTTGGGTCTGAGAGCAACCTACAGTATACATGTACATGTAACAGCAACCTTCTAGATGCTGCAACCAAAACTCAAGCTATACATGTATGGCGGATTCAAATTTAAGGTTAGTGTTATGGAACCGTTTAAAATGGCAGCGAAAATAGCAGTGCAGCACTTGCAATGTAAATCATGCAAGCACTCTTCAAGTTAATAATAGTAATGATAAGGTTAAGAAGAACATGACAATTACAGGTTTACTCTCAAATTGGAGTTTGGTGAAATGAGCGCACTCTATAATTATCCCACCCCACGTTAAACTGGTGTGGCGAATCACGAGGTTAACAGCAATGCCTGTAGCCATTTTATGGTCGCTCGTTAACTTTTTGAATTTTGCTGAAATGTCACAAAACGAAGGTCGATGGAATGTCAAACCAAGAAACCGAATTTTAAGCTGATGTGATGGACACGCTAAAAATAGGTAACACACGATGTGTCATCCAATGTTTACCTGATTTCAGCCTTAATGGGACGTACTTGGGATAAACTTTGGCATAGTCCCTGCTCCAAATGGACACACAATATTTACAGTGACACCAAAAAGTGTTGGGACCACTGCTGCCTCCATTGGAGGCATAACATGCTTGCCAATACTTCATTGAATTGAGATTTTCGGATTTTTTTTTGTGTTTATTTAAATACTGCTAACGTTGTACTAAAACAATGCATGCAATATGTATATTTCACTTTTTATTTATTGTAGCTCTTTTACCGTTATTCAAAAAAAAACCTATTGCCAACACTTTTTGGTGCCACTATATCTCAACTGTACGTGCATTTGTCATACAAGAACGACACCTGTCCTACATTTATACGTCAGAATTTATAATTTTCGTATTATTATTTATTTTTTGGGTGAGGTTGTCCTAACGGCTCGTATGCTGGCAGTGATTGCCCGGTGGTTAGGGGCAGAATCAGAAATTGAATTTTTAGCTTAGTTTAGGTTAACACAAAACATTGTTTTAGGAGGAAGATATGGTGTAACTTAAGAGGGCCAAGAGTGGACAGTCTGAGATTTGCAGGGTGTCCTTACATGTATGTCCTCGTACCAAGGATTGTCTTGTCCTGTCAGGGGAATTTTAATGGGGAAAAAATGCTAATTTTAGAAATAGTTTCACTCCCTCGTTGGCTCCCTCGTGTTTTTTTTTTTTTTTTTTTTTTTTTTTTTTTTTTTAAAAAAGATCCTACCAGTCTTAGTTGAAACTGAGATTTCCGTGGACTAAAACAAAAGCTCTTCATCTCTGCAGTTATAAATTTTAACAGCTGCGATGCTATTTCAGCACCTGCCTGTCTCCACTAATTCGTGGCTCGTTTTGGGGGCCAAGAAATGCCCGGGACGCATTTTTGGGCAAAACACACGTCCTGGGCGTAGACGAATTACGCCATAAGTAGCACCCGTTTTAAACTTAACGGCCCCTTCAGCTTCATTAGTGTCCCCAGAAAAAGCATAAATAATGGACTTCGTAAATATAGGATTGCCATGCTCGCAACACCCTGGCCCTACCGTAACAGGACCCCGAATTGGGGAGGAAAATAACGAGCGAACCTGTCTCCAAGTTTCCCAGCCACGTTTAATTTTATTTTAACTTCAGTGATATTAATGGGATACGTCAATTTGGCACAGAGCGCCGAGAGCGAATAAATGCAACTAATGTTGATGGGACACCCTGTACCAACTGCATGCACGAGGTTTTGGTCTTCCCAAATTGAAACATTTGGCTGGTGTGCTGCAAGATGACATCGATGCTAATTATTAATTTAATCGTTTATTATTCAGTGGGGCGGTATAGAATAACGAAATTAGATCAGTTCATTTTCTACTTAATTGTGTACGTTCATGCAACTTCAGTCGATGGATACATTTCCAGTAATTCTTATCAAACGATGATGGTATTAAATAAGAACATGAAGTTGATCAGGTTTCAATCGGATATGTTTGCTAATTGGAAAACAAGTATCCCAAACTGGGTAGACATTTGCCTTTAGTGGCAGCAAGTATCAACTTTAAATGTCAACACCATGTTTGGGATAAACTTTGCTGTGGTCCCTGATCCAAATGTGTATAAGATATCCATACTTGATACCTGATTCTGAGAGGACGTTTTAAGTAGTATGTCATCGCATTGGGGTGGTGGGGTAGGGGTGGGAAGCCAAAGACTGCATTATCATTTTTATACAATAATTCTTTATTGTATTTTATTGGTGAATATTGAGAATGTGCTCTTGTGTGCTAATATTCATTATTTTTTAGCTAATGTTGATAAACGAATTTTTGTCCAATTCAACTTTTCTGTCAATGAACATGTCATCACTTAGGGGATGTGGATTCTACATGAAGATGAATTCTAACATTGTTAGGAGGGTCTGATACAGTCTTTACCCTGCTGAAATAATTTTCGTACTTTACTGTAGCGAAGTTAACATCTTGAGATTTACATGTAATACCCAGAATTGCTTTTCAGGGAACAGGACATGAGGTTTAGTCATGGAAACCCACGCAATTTCATCATTGCCAGGGCGAACAAAAGTGAACGTCGCATTGGCAGTCATATGTACATTTAATGAATATAAATTATATAATCTGTACGGATATTAGCACCAGAAACGAGAGGGGCTAGGGTGGTTGGTCTAACAGCTAATATGCCATCAGAATTATATTGTCGGCAAAATGTCAGCTCATTAGTCGCCGCTATTCCCAGGCGTATATTACGGCCCTGTTTTTTGTATACGCAATATGCATTATGCTGGCTGCATAATACTCTGTTATTGTATACACGCATGCAACTCCACAACGCAGTCTATAGTTAAATGAGCAGGGTGGAGATTGAGGGTGTGGGTGTCGATCTGATTGAATGTACATTAGTCATTAAAGGCTGTTTATTAGGTCGACACAAGCCAGATGCCCAGGCTCCCTAAACAGATCACCCGTTTCGTGGACGAGCCCAGATAAGGGGTCGTGCATAAACGCCTTGCATAAACTTTTTTGACTTCTTATCTTCCTATACCATGGTCAAATTCGAAACCCTAATCCTACCCCTTCCTGGACGTCCCACCTGTCAGGAGAGAGACAAAATAATGAAAACACGTGCTAATGACACATTTCTGTTTATTAATTTAGTATTTTAACATCACTACAGCCTCAATCCATCCTGGAATTGACTCGTAACAAGTAGGACAAATTTGAACATCCTCTAATCGAATAATTACATCTTCTACTAGTAGTTGCTTTTAGAGATGTCGGAGTAAGAAATCTGTATCATTGCCTCACTCTAATGCTCGAAACTGTTCAAATCTGGATGTTTTTGTAACTTAGGAAGATGCTGAAGTTGCCCTTCCAGCTCTTCAAACCATGTAGCCCAACACCAACAAATGTGATTGCCCAGTCTGCTAATGTTTGCATTGTTTTCTACACCCCCTGTATATACATGTAACTACTGAAATGTGAAATCTGGCAATGTGTGTGGGCGAATTAAGGTCACTGCTGGTATATGGTACGTGAACCCCTTTTTGGGACTTTTGTGAACCCCTACCCCTCCAATCTTGAATGTTGTTTATGCACTAGCCCTAATAACATTACAAGATGCATGGACATGTAGCAGTGTGATGCAACTTTTGTGCACTTTCGGTTTAGCATTGGGGACCAATGAGCAAGAAGAGATTTTTTACTACATAAACATTTGCCCGGATGGGAGGGCATCTTATCTGTCTGTCACTAAATAGGCTGAGGGCATAACATTCTCAGAAATGTTTCACAACTCAAAAAATGTTGAAATACATGCAGTTGGATGACACATTGGCTCAAGTTGTTCTTAGGACAGCTAGCTGCAACTAACTTATCTCCCTAATTATAACCAAAACCGAACCGTTTTTCCTAGCTTCCTGACAGCTGAGTTATTTACTCAAAAAATGCATTTTTTCACCCGAAAAATGTACTCCCAAGATGGCGGCTGGGCTGGATCCTGGTGCATCAGACGTGCCCGTATATGGCCAGGTCTGGCTGTGGCTCGGTGGTGCTGCTGTTGCGCCATGCTTTGCTGACATCATTACCTGACAGTATTAGAGGTTGAACCCTCGGATCTAATGCTGCCCGGTAAGATGGCTACAAAGAAGTTTCGTAATCCCACCACCAGGAGCGCTCCTGTAGCACTGTTCCATCCTCAATAGCAGTCCTGCAAGGAGAAACAAGCGAAATTAACACCAGGGCTTAATTGATTAACTGATTAGGATTAGCCGATACATGCATGCACAGTGATCTTTATTGGGAAAATTGGAATGACGTCATTCCAAGTGTCAGACTGTTCAAAATTATTTACTAGGAAGTTGGGCCAGAGTTTGAAACGCATCTCACTGGGACGAGCCTTTGAAACTTATCATACATTTTAGGAGTTGAGAATACAGGCAACGCCCAAATTTAATGTGTGCGCATACACAGATTAAAGCGTACTTCCGGGTGAGGTCACGCCCCTGGTTTTTGAACATTTTACCATACGCTGTTGTACTTTCATTTCCTTCAAGGACATACATCGTGTTCCCCAATCACCTCCACTCGTACATGTATTTAACCTAACCTAAACTGCCCCTAACCTCCAGGCAATCACTGCCAGCCTACTAACCATCAGGAGAGGCTTTACTTTCTCATAGAGTCCATGCTGGAGCAGGAGCAATACCAGATCTGTGCTTTTTTTCCTACTTTATTTACAAGTCCGGTGATTTTTGTTCTGGTTTGATCTCTTCTTAATTACACATGCAGCAAATGTCTGCTCATAACAAGCGTTTACTTAATGCCTTTCCACGTTGAAAACATGAGGTGAGATTGTGTAAGGTGAGCCTAATGCGCAATTAGGATATCTCAGTTTCTCGTCTTGAGATTGCAGAACCAGTTGAATCTTGATGAAGGAAACGGCCTCAGTCCAGTTTGGGGCAACCCCCATGGCGAGTTAAATTGCTCGCTTCTTTATCTCCCAATTTGGGCAAATTTTTCGAGACCCACCAACTGCTGTTCAATGAGATGACGTCATTGAGATCGGAATATGCTCATCACATGGACGTGGCGTGAAGTTTTATGGTCGATTTTTTGAACAATGGTGCGATTGATGTCCGCGGTTGCCACCCCCCCCCCCTCAATTCCAACCACCATTTTTGGGGTTTCTCCATATTAGTCTCATTTGCATTTTCCAGCCTGCCGTCTGTTCGTGTTCGTATTAGAAATTCACTTAGGAAAGCATTAAATGCGGCGATTAAAGTGCAAGGCCGAGGCTGACTCATGCTTAGGCCTAGCTCAATTAAACATTTTTATTTTTTTTTTCTAACCTCCTGCATTCAATTGATGGTGCTCTGGTGGCGTAACCATCGCCCATCCTAATCTGCTGCTCAAAAGTTAAAGCGTGATCAAGGATCCATCATTCAATCAGGGCTGTGGTAAGTCCATTCGAGAGCTGAGAGCTAACTGTCGAGAGGACCGGTGTTTTGTAACCCGAAAATTTCATAACCTTATATCCGGTATAGGGATAGAATGAATTGAAAAACGAAGAAAACCAAAATCCCATCTTTAAAATCATGAGAAGGAATTTGGGTGAGGATAAACACCCGGTTGAGAGCTGGGAGCGAAAGTAACAATCGAGAGAACCTTTCATAAATCCAAAAAGCTGCTGAAGGAGCACGAATGTTATAAATATAGTTTCTGGCCCGCCCTTTAATTAGCCGGCCCTCTGAAACCACTGAAATGATGGCGATGATGCTTGTCTGCTCGAACAATAATATTCGCTGGGAAATTCCCATGGTGGTCCTTAGAGGCTCCCTAATTTGCTCAGGATATGAAATAATAGCGAGGGGAGGGGAGTGTTAACACCCACTGAGGACGTACGAATTAGCCAGGGTGGGCAGTTTTTGCCCCCCTGCACCCCTACAATGCAATTATTCCATCATGGTAACACTAATTAGCAATTAAATCGGGAATATACACATTACAATGGCTCGTAATTGGACGCCCAAATTTCAGGGCAACGACGTTCTTGGCCATTTTTGCTCGAAATGTTTTCTCAACTTTTGACCCACCCCACATTGTAGCTCCTGACCGGATTGAAAAATCTATGGGTTTTGTAATGCAAAATGATACCACTTATATGGGCCCAATTTAAAAATCGTAATTTTATACTTCTATCTCATTGTGGTTTCAATTTACATTTTTACAAAGAAGATATTGGGTACATTTAATCACGAAGTTTTTTGGTAAAATGTCACTTTTACCCATAATTCTGGACTAGCATTCTATACGTCACCAGTTTCCATGAGATACAATGTATAATGTTCATTCAGAAAATGGTAGAATTGAAAACCTTTTAAGCATTAAATTGGTACAGTGTATAACATCATTGTCACAAAATGTGGGGCTGTATCCTGTACGTTTTAATAATAGAAGTTTTGATAAAATAACATTTTGAGCAGGAAAATATTAGGTAATTCATACAGTAAACATTGGAACAACATCCTTTACCTTTAAATCATCACATCTTTGTTACATTTTTATAATTCATTTGTTTTGTTGGTAAAAGGGCACTTAATCATAAAAAACAAATGTTATCCAATGCATGTACATTCAAATTATCAAATTTCTGATAAAATGTCATTTTCAATCAGGAAATACTGGACTGATATCCCGCATTTTAATTCGACCATGAACTCGCGAAGAAAAAGAAGAGGAAAAACAACTTCAAATCAAGATGTGAAAGGTACTTTTTGTTATTTTCCCCCCATTTGAACTCGTCCCATTAAAAGGCAATTATGTTAAGGCATTTTATTGGGTCGAGAGCATGCATCAAATAAAGCAGGTGAGTCCGAGCCATTGCTCTATAAATAGCTGCATAAATTTGCATTCCAAATCGAGCAGGAGAGGGTGCCCACCACAACCACCATCTTCTCAAAAATAATGAAAAAAAAATTAACGAGATATCCTGGGCGTCACACCCCAGTGACCGTATCGCTCGCTAATTGCCAAACCCCGTGTATGCGCAACAGTAATAATCGTCCATTTTCGTAATTAATCCGATGGCCATTCATGCAGCTACGAAACTATGAGCAGGTACGCACTTAGCATAATGGAGTTGTCACCGATCTAAATGCGAGACCCCCTAAAAATTGCTCGTAAAAAAAACAGATAAGGGCTACCCTTCGCAAAGGTCATTGCTGATGGCAAAAACAGATTAAATTGGTATTTGCAATCAGGTTCACGGTTGGGAATGTGAAGCAAAGCCGGTCACTGTCGGTTGCACCAAACACCGGTTAATGCACATGCAATTGGCGTTTATCACGTTGTTTAACCAACCTAATTGAGAATTTATTTGCGAGCAGAGCGAATGTTTTACTTGTTTTTTGTAAGGCTAGGTGGAATCAACTCTCGAGAGTGGATATGAGGGTTGAGAGTCACTGTACGCACACGAAATACTCAAGTACATGTACTGAAATTCGATGGTGGGCGATTTTGTAACTGAGATGTGTGTTTACTGCATGCATGCTTTGCTCGAGCACTAAGTGGGCGATGGAAAATTTTGTTTTTTTGAACAAAGTCTGACTTGCACTTACGTGTGTAGGCAGTTGAGAGTTTAGGATAAGAACCTCTCATGGACAGTTCGGTATGGTGAGGGTATCTCTGAAACTATTGACTTTCCACTGAAGTCATTGAAGTCTGGGGTGAAGCTTGTGAGGACATTGCAAGTCCAGCCTCGTTCATCAATGACATCAGTGGCAATTCAATAAGACTATGAAGTCAGGAAGTCGTTGACTTCTGTCGAAGTTCCATTGAAGTCGTTGACGTTCAACGGAAGTCCGAAAACTCCCAGAAGTAAACAGTACACAATTTTTAAGAGTTGTCAATCCCTCATGGTCAGTAATATTATACATGTACTGATCAAATTCACTGAAACAGTATTACCGTACTTTGAAGGTCTCCAGGTGGCAGCACCACTGACATCTTCTTAAGATGCCAGCCTGCCAGTTGGTGGCAGTTTCCTCGTGGGCGGATGGACATCCGTCAGCCGCAAATTATGCATTAAGTTTTTTATTAATGGGGAAGACGAATTAACGGGCGATTAGGCGTATATGTCATCCCCGCTACCAGTGACCTCGTCCTCGGACATGAGTCATCCTTCTTAATTGTTTTATTCCAATTCGTAACATGGTTGGTTTACAATGGTTCCTTCCCCCGTTGCTACCAGAGGTATAAAAGCTTTTGTTTAGTCGAAATTTTATTATTTATCACGGGACACTCATCAGTGCTCCGAATAATGATGGCTGAGGCAATCGTTGTACCGTTTCAAGTTTTCAACCCCGTTTAGGACGGAGAACAATAGCGCCACCTAGCATGGCCCACAGGTGAGATGCGTGTACACGTACAGTGTAGATGCGCACTCCCCAAAACCATGATGCCAAAAGTAACACAATCGAAAAAGTGGTGTGAATTTTTACGCATGGTGGCAATAACCAAACAGCGCCCCCACCCCACCCCCAGCGCCCCCTAGGGGCCGGCCATATTTCTCATTGTTATGACGAATGTTATTAAATAGGCGATTAAGTGAACTCGCCATTCATGTCCCATTTAGACGTATCAATTTTGTGGGTCTGCAATTGAGGGGTGTGAGGGGGACTCGATTGTTACACAATTTCTTAGAAATTCGTGTGGTGGAAAAATTTCCGAACATGCTTTTCATTGAAATGCGCAACATTAAAAACAATCTTAGCTCTCAGCCTGTGCTGCTGACAGCTGAGAGCGATTAAAAGCGATAGTAACGAGTGGGGAGGGAGCTTAATCCGTTTTTAATGCGGTTATTAATCGCATTCTTGTCGTGTCATGGCAGTAATCCAAGATGGCGCCTGCCCTTAATCCGACGTCCCATTCTGGTAATTTCTGGGCTGTTTCGCGTTGTAAAATAACCTGAATTCGCCTTAATCGATCTCTGGTCTTGACAACGGATTATCGGGCTGACTGGGCTCATGGCCACATAAATTTCGAAATTATATGGTAAATTCATCCACTCGGTTATACTTTTTTTGATTATTTTCTTAAGGGGGAGTATAAGAGCGTCTGCTAAAAAACCAGCACATTGCTCCAATTACGATGCTGCATCAGCACAAAACGTTGTAAGCGACACTAGAAGCACACATGCTATATCTCTCACCGATTGCAACAGTGGCACATTTAAAAAAAATGTCAAAAATGCATTCTTTCCTTATAAGTATTAGATTAGATCCACGTAAATCTTGCTTGATGGCAGTAGTGCTATTGCATTTAGCTTGTCCTGGAATGAGCAACTCCACCATATTATGCCAGTATTGTCAACTCGAAAGAATCAAGTGTGGTGCAATACATTATGTTCGACATAATATGGTAAATCATATCCATATTATTAAGCGATAGTGGCACATTACAAAGCATTTCACAACATTGCAAAATGGTGCCCAAACTTTTATAATAACAGTGCACTACATCAACTACATAATGAAATCCTCCTAGACTTTCCATAAAACATTGATTTAAAGTTTTCTCAAAAACTATTCATTTTGATATGTGCCACTGTTGCAGCCGGTGAGCGATATGCTCTCCTCTTAGGCCTCTGTCACAATTTCACCAATTGAAGTTTTGTGGGTTCGGAAATGAGCCACTAGATGGCACATGTTAATAGGGCCCCACTACTTTCATCATGTATTAGTGAAATTGTGATACGCTTCTGTGATATTTTCTTAATGATAACTTTCGCTCTCAGCTCTCAAATGGCCAATGCACGTTTCAAGTTGAACTCGCAGAAAGTTTTCGCCAAGTGCAGTTCTGGGATCCGGACGCAATTTCGCCATAATCTGATCGGGGATATTTTTAGACCCCTTTTCACACTGGCATCAAGGCCAGCGCCTGCTATTTAATAATAAATCCGAGTGTATTTATAAGAAAGTGACATACGCCGACTATACTTGGGCATCTGGCCGATGACGTCAGCCCGAAAACACGTTATTTATCTTTTTTTCTACTATTATTATGTTTTTTCTTGCGCGTTTCGTTCAATGGCGCCGCTATTTATTAGCACGCTCGTAATTTATTATTTTTATCTTCTCGCCACGCCCTTATAGGCTTCTTCCAAATAGATAAAACTTGGAAAAACTTTCAGTTTGGCTTTAAATTGGTTTGCAACCTAACATATCGAACATTCGATGAATTTACGACATTTATTTTACCTACATGTATCTATTTTGTTAAGGTGATCGAGTTGTTGTCTTCCACACAAAAGGCTTTCTACGTGTTGCGTGTTAATTAATGCAATATAAATCCATATTTTCTTTTCCAAAAATATAACATTTTGGGGGATAAAGCCCAGGGCCCTCGTGGAATTAGGCCCTGTTCCCCAAAATCATGGACATGCACTTTCTGCTTTGAAATTTGTGCACTTGGGCGGCATGCCATTTTCATGTATTTTTACTATTTTGTTTGCTACAATATTCCTGCACGCTGCATGATTCGTTTTACTATCATATTTCTTTCATTTTCGTTGTTTTACTTGAGTAAATCGGCCCCCTCCCCCACTATCACCACCACACGACTGTGGGTGCATTAAATTGGATTGAAATTTAATGAAAAAGTACTGGTGACACCATGTACTCACCGATGCCCCAGCTTCCAGCAAGACTACTGTTTCGAAATGGCATTTTTGTTTCCACGTTTCACACTTTTTCTTTTCACACCATGATTCGCGATGACCGTTTTCCAGAAAAGTTTTGCGACTTTTTTGGTTTTTCCGGCCGCATTCCTTCGGAGGTGCCGTCCAGCTCCGAACACAATTGCTCCGAAACGGCCCGGGATTTCGACCGGCCGACCATCCAGTTGGTCAGCCGGGGTCCCCTGCTAGGTGCCCACGACGAAAAATCCTCGAATTTTCGCCCGAAATGACGAGCAGAGCCCGGGACTTGGGTGCGGCGCCTCCTCCGCAGCGCCACTGCAGGCTGTGCCGCAAACCCCTCTCGACTGCTCGGCTGGCGATTCTGCGCTCGGCAATGTTGGCATCGCCATCCCTACCACGCCTTATCGACCCGTTTTTGGCTCGGGTTACTCGGGGGGAGGGATCCCCTGGAGTCAGCAGCCGAAAAAAATTCAGCGGGGGAGACTCGGACCGGCCTCCACCTCCTCTTCCTACTCCCACTCCGCGTCTTTGCACGCTTCTTCTGCACTTTTCAGCGGATAAAAATACGGGGATCTGGCACATTCCTTGTCAGGCCAAGAGATGGGAGCAGAGGCCTAACGATCGGATCCGTGGGTGATCACCGATAAATCCAGTTCAAAGTCAAATTCAAATCCCAGCCTAAAACTTGTCAGTTAAATCATAGAACATCCGAAAATGTTGAATGTGGATTTGCAAAATAAAGGACTCGAGTGCATACAGGGTGGGTCAGGAACAGCTATGAACATTTGGCGCTAGCTCAGCATTTCAGTAGGCTTCGTGCCAAAACACACCGATGTGTAGAGGGGCATCTAACATAATTTATAGTTCATGGTGTGAAATAAGTGCATCAGTTCTAGGACCCTACTATGGTGTGATCCACCCTAGTGTTCGACACTGCATTGGGCTGAGTTACTACTACACCCCCATACCACATGTTCACTACATGCAGTCGCATCTCGTTATAAGCAACTCCAAGGGGATGAGATTTTCGTTGCTTACATTGTATATCGAAAGGCGACTGTACTAAACCAGTATGGTACTGAGATGAGTTGTATTGAATTGAAATAGGGGAGCTTTTTATCTCCTTGCTACGTGGGTGAAACATCAATCCATCATTTCTGACCATTTGGCAGTTCGAATTTCAATATTTGATGAATTGAGTATTATTGACGATGCTAGGGAAATTGAGCAAAAATCGTTTTTAAAGATTGTCAGATTATCATATGGCTTTTAACTGGAAAATGAACATTCGAGTAACCTAGTCTTCGGTGTTCATTTCACGACGCACGTCCTTCAGCGAATAATCAAATCGTTTAATGAACACTTCATTTTTGCCATGCATATCGTCTAATTGATTCTGACCTGACGTTACCATAATTAATGACCTGTAGCATTTCCGAGAAGGGGACGTTCATGTATTATGTCATCATTTTAGGGGGTGGAGTAGCCAAATGCTGACACGTGAGGTCCAAAGTGTAAACGGGGTGGCCAAATGATGACGTCAACGTCATCATTTGGCCACCATGTAATCAAGTAATCAAGTTTTGCAAAATATTGTGCCTATGAATTTAAAAAAAAATTCAATTCATTATGATTTTTAGCCAATAAAATATCTTTGTTTTTATTACATTAACAGGCAAAATGTTTTGCAAACCTGGATCACAACTGATGGATTTCCTGATCTAATTTTTGAGAAAACTTCTCTCAATTCGAAATTTTCGAAGTTTTGAAGAATTTGGCCATCGAACTCTGTCGCAAGGGGCACAATAAGCTAATATTGCGTTTGGCTCAGATAGCTCAGGGGTTGCAAAACACTCCGGACGTCATTCTTTCGCATTGTTTGCAAATTTCGGTGTTCGTGCACGAATAAGTAAATAAAACGTAATCCGGCACCAGCTCGCTATCTTTTCAATTTGAAAACACTCGAAAATATTTCCGAATATTTGTCCAGCCACGGTTGCGTATGCGCCAGAGCACAATTGAATTTCGGAGGGGATTGGACAACTGGGTTTGTACTCAGTTTGGAGGACCTCGTTTTTTCCCATTAATTTTATTCACCCCAACGTTGGTCAAACATCTTAAGATCGCTGAAAACATGAATCACAAATGCGTGACGAAAATAAGGAGTAGATTTTTTTTCGAGTGCCAGGGAACGAAATGAATCAAAAGGAAATAACATCGAAATAAATCTTATTCTTGATTTTATTGCCCATTTTCTAACTGTGTGAGAATGACCGCGTCAAGTGCCACCTATGAGCGGAACAAATTCGTGGGATTACACCCCTTATCACCAGGTTGAGACTAAGTTTTCATTTCTAATTTAATTCAAAAATTTCAAAGAAATGTGGAGAAGCGGCAGTTTTGAAACATGTGAAAATCGAATGCTCGAACGGTTAACGAACACGTTGGGATGAAATTGTAATTTTAATTTGATATAATCTTCTAAATCCTCAAATTTAAATATTTATGGGTTTAAAATACTTGTGAAGACGTGCCAGATCAGTTCGTAAGCAAGTTGATATTGAACAAGCTTAATATTAAAAAACAATCCACCATAAAACGGGAGTTCTAAGTGAAATTTTGGTTTTTATTTTTAATGTGTGCACAAAAAATTTGAATTTCTTCGAGAACGTATGGTTGATTGCATGGTAAATCGATTCTTAAACAAATTGGGACAAAACTTGTTTACTTACACTTTAAAGTTTAATTCAATCTTAGTTTAAAAAGTATGCATCGTTCCCTCAAACTGAAATTCTGCTATTTATTTGAATTACATGTAAATATGAGATGAAACGAATGCTTTGCAGTCATTGAAAACTTATGCTTTTCTAACCAACTGAAACGTGTTCTTCTTTGCTCTAGGGTCATTACTATCGAAACTTCAGAAAGATTCGTACTCTGAATTCGTGCCCCGAAAAATTTCGAAATTCATGATGGCGACGCAGTTTGAGGCGAGTTTATTAGTTTTGGCATTGCAAAACGAATCATTTGCAATCATTGAAAACTAATGCTTTTATAACCAAATGAAACATGCTCTTCTTTGCTTCTAGAGTCATGTCTAACGTCATTAAACTTCAGAAAGATTCCCGAATTTGTACCCCGAAAAATTTCGAAATTCATGATTGCGACGCAGTTTGAGGCGAGTTTATTAGTTATGGATATGCAAAACGAATGATTTGTAATCATTGAAAACTTATGTTTTTATAACCAACTGAAACACGTTCTTCTTTGCTTCTAGAGTCATGTCTAACGTCAAGAAACTTCAGAAAGATTTCCGAAATTCGAAAATTGAAGATGGCGACGCAGTTTGAGGTGAGTTGGGTGAATTAGGTGACTCGATGAGTTTGGCAAGTGCAAATCGATGCTTACCTTAGTTTTCGGGCTCGTTCCCGGTGCACGAAAAATCCCTATAATCCTGCGAGGTGGGACACCTCCTGGCGGGGCAAAGCCGAATAGTCCAGTATTTTCGTGTAAAATTCCCGTCGACGTACGTTGTTGTCGGTCGGGTGTCCGGCACAGAAGTGAGGCCAGCTGCCGAAAATCCAAATCTTTTAAAAGGCGCCGAGCGGGGGCCGTAGGTGGGCCCCGCATGGCCTAGTAGGGAAAAGAGCGCGGGGGCAAACCATGCAGCTCCACCCCTGACTCGGCGACTGCAGCGCCCCCAATGCCCTCCTTCGGGCACCCGGCTCACCCCTACATGCACACGCCACCTACGTGCGCTTTTCGGTCGACCCTCGCGCGCCAGGGGTGGGGCCACCAACGGGGTCATCGCCGCTCTTCATGGGGATGATTCGCTACTCGGTGCTTTTGGGACGAGCCTGGGGTGGAAAACTTTTGAAATGTGCCCTGCAACATGTGACCCCCCATGTTTTTAAATTAAAATTGTCCGAGTAAGGGGGTGACCGAATGACACGGGGAGCGACGTCATATTTGTTAATAAAATAGTTCATGTATTATATGTCATCATTTTCAGGGGCGACATCATGTTTATAATAAAAATTGTTCAAGTATTATGTCAGTATCTTAAGGGGATCCAGGACAACCCATGCTCACACATGGGCCCTGTGGGATTTACACTTTGTCCCTGGGATATAATCAAGCTATCATGCAAAGAAATGTTTTGTTTGATAGCTTACTTCGTAAACTTTTTTTATCATGATGTTAATCATTAGAAATGAGTGTTTATATAAAAAATTGCAAAAATAACGAAAAAATTCTCAATTTATTTTCGTTATTTTTGCATTTTTTAAAATAAAAACACTCATTTTGGATGCTTCAACACCATGATAGGTTGGTTGTCCAGGACCCCCTTAAGGGGGCGACACCGAGTGATACAGGGTAATGAGGTGACTTAATGATACATGTAAAGGAGGGAACCGAATGATGCAGGAATGTGCAGGGATGTCCAAAAATTG
The DNA here is from genome assembly GCA_034695085.1 of Cylindroiulus punctatus. Taxonomy (NCBI): domain Eukaryota; kingdom Metazoa; phylum Arthropoda; class Diplopoda; order Julida; family Julidae; genus Cylindroiulus; species Cylindroiulus punctatus. The sequence continues at coordinate 5,152 of JAQFYZ010001165.1, read as the reverse complement.
CGATTTTGAGATGACATGATGCTTGGACGTCCCTGTCTACATTCCACTCATTCCAAACACACGAAGAAGAATACGTTTGAGTGGATTTTTTACAAGTTGAAACAACTTCCGCGAAGTTTTCGAATTTTTATGATTTTTTTTATGTCCCCGCATGCACATGTAAACCGTAAACCAGACAAAAGTACCGAACGCCAATTAAAAACGGGTTCCGAAGTTAATTAGCCTCCTTGTTTCCCGTTATCATGATCCGAGTACCTCAAATAGCTTTCGTAACAATCCATGTCTCGGTATTTTTAAGAATGTTAACTCTGGCACAATGCTATTTTTATTAGACGAGAATGGCACCTGTCCTACATGTAGCTGTCGCCATTCATCCTTTTTATGTTGTTGTTGTTAAAACATTTTGTTTGCTAAACTAACGTGGAATGTTAATTTCTTTGATTAGCTGCCCCACCGCCAGGCAATCACTGCCAGCTTACGAATCATGAGGAGAAGCTCACTTTCGCGTGTGTTCTGGGGCAGGACAGCAGCAGATCATGTTCCGAAATAAATGTTCAGATGTGTGGTCATAGGTCTGTGCGGTCAAATATGCATGGATAGTCTGGGTTACATGTACCTGAGGGTCAACTTGACCAAGCTTGATCGAAGTCGGTGAGATAGTTTTCTAGAAAACAATTGTGACGGACGATCAGACATGTAGGTACTGTAATTAACTTTTTCAAACATAATTATTAGAAAACAGTGTGCATTAATCCTTATTATTCGTCTTTTCAGTCAATCAGTTTTGGAGAAGTTTTCCGACATTTGGACGCAGAATTATGGATGCTGTACCTGCTCGGCCCAAATATGGTATGTCCGCTGCTCACAGTGCATGTAGCATTTGTCCTGATTTTGGCAAATTCTCAGCTTTGGTCATGTTTTTGAGGGAAGTCGATGAGGGCAATGTGGCGCATTTCTCAATGGCTGAATAATTACCAGGTATTTTTTACATCACCAAAAACTGACCAAATGGTTTCCAATCTATCGTTTTGCGGGTGAAGACTTCACTTCCGGTCCGCTTTTCCACCGGAAACGGGTCGGAAATGACGCAAATATAATTCAGCTCGTCCGATTTTCATCCCCCGTGAAATAATTCACCGTTTTTAGGAGATTTTTGGTCAAAACATTTGTTGCCAAAACTGCATCACCTCCGCCTGGCCAGGCTTCTTCATTCATCACATATCTGGGCGGAACCGCTTAACGACTTTCAAATTACGATGCTGCTTTCCCTGCCAAATGGGCTGAAATTTCATTATTATTATTATTTAAAAAAAAAAAAAGAGAAACATAATAATGAGGAAATGATGCCTTTCGCCTCCAAACCGCCCAAATATTCGGCTCGTGAAGTAGGCCTATCAAAATATTCTACAACAGAAGGCGGTCTTGAATGAGGGGTGGGTGGAGACCTACACGCTCGTTTTTCATCCTTTATTGCCTTTAAATAATTACGAAAAAAAAAGTTTGCTGAAGCGCTGGTGGAACTTTTCGGACGACCCCTTGGCCCAGTGCCACCTAATTCCAAGATTGTTCAGAAAAGTGCTGACCGAATGAGAAATAATTGGCATCGAGCTGGTATTAGAGTATCGTAAACTTCTACTAGACTAGTTTCTGAAGCAAGTAAGGCAAAGATTTTGATGCAGAATTTTCAAAACTACTGATTTCCAAACGCCATCTTGTTTGCCATCAACGTTCATTCGAAAACTTTGATTCTAAATCGATAACACGATAACATGAGCAAAGCGATTGGTAAAATGTTTGTCTGGAACTGTTTTTTTGCTGCAGATATGCCATGCAATGATTAACGTTCAAGAAAACGGAAGATCTGCTTTTGAATTTTAATTGAGAAAAATTATGCAATGAAACATTGGACGGCCCTCGTTGCGCCATCTGTTGGGTGTGTTTGAAACTAATATACGGAGCTCCCCTAATGCACTATTCCATAATAAAACTTTCATCCACCGTGGGTTAACTTTGCGTTAGTTTTATAGTATACTGATTAGCATTATAGATCAAGCTGTATTTTGCGTATGGTTTTTTTTTCTAAAAGCAATTCCTATTATATGTGTCAGCCACTCTTTCTGAAGGCAACACAGAAGTGAGCATTACGGAATCCCCATAAGTCTATCCAGTATTTATCACATTTATTTACGAGAAAATTAAAACGCATCTGCCATCATCATAAAAGTGGATTATTCGATGGCATATCTGCAACAAAAGAAACAATATCCCTATCAAAAAAAAAAAATTAGACTCCTTGACGTCATAAGACAGGGTGTTCCTGTTTTCCTTTGATTTTAGTGTGTTTGTGGGTTTTGTAGTCAGGTGGATCCTACGGGTTTCCGTAGCACTCATTTCAGAATACCGTCTTTCTAACATAAGGCTCAGAAACAAACTAATGGATGCATTTGTGCGCCTCTGCGGAGTTTTACGTGCTGGTTTGCTGATTACGGGAAGCGCTGAAAGGTGATACGGCATGATATATTGAGATTTCGTTTGTTTTATTGTATAATTCTCAATGAAGTAACATTTTAGTTGTATTTACTGTGTAGTTTCGTTTTATGATGGAAATTCTTATCAATTTGCATTTAATCGTTGTTCTTTTTAACACGAATTTAGAAAGGACACTGGGGTTCTGTAACGAGCGTCGCGATTGGTCGAGCGGAGCGAAATCGAACGGCGTAAGCCAATCGGCGGAGGCGTTACATAACGACCGCTGCGTTCCATTCCGCCTCCTTTCTGGAACTGCTCGTTTCTCTCTTTCATTTCATAACTCTGGGTTATTTTGGACGTGGCCGCAGTCATTTAGCTGGTGAGTATTTTAATTGTTTTGACCTGGAAATTGTTAATTAAAACGAGCGCAAACGGTGGCATTAATTTCCCGGCGTTGTCCTTTCAGAACCTTCAGTTACCAGAACTGGAGTCAGAAACGCATTCAGTACTTTTTTAGGACGGATTTTTAGGACTACAGTACTCGTAAGTTGGCCTCTTGTTTTTTTTTCGTTCTTCTTCCAGAGATTGATGACACGTAGACGCGCCACGAAGCCCGAATTCAAGCTTGTCCTTGTCGGTCAATTCACGGTCCATCATCACGGAATTAGCCCCCGTGCTGATTATAAACTATCGGGACAGGTCCCTAATGCGATGGCAACGAGCTGGGGTCGGTTTTTGTGATTTTGTGCAGGCCTTTTGGAAGAAGTTGTTGGCCTCGCCATAACCCTAACTCGCCACATTTGCATTGGCATTGGCGACATTTTTCTTCACGAAAGGTTTATCTGTTTTGCGTTTTCATTTATTGGCTGCATTTTAGAGCTATATGTTTTCTGCACGGTGCACTTTATTGGCGCGACACGTTTACAGCATTGGACTGGACGCGTCATCACTCGACCCTTGCTCGAGCCAGGGCTTCACCAAACTTATTTTTAAACTTTTGGATATAGCTGGCCCGTTGGTCATTGCTGGCTTGTCAGTTCGTTGATTGTTATTTAAGCTGTTTTTCGATGCCGGTTGTGGTCATGGGAATGGATATCCTGCAGTCGTAGGCAGTTTTGTTGGACATGCAATCAAACGAAAGTTACCACTTTTCACTAAATGCTGGATGCTGGTCAGTGGTTTACTGCTAGCTTGTCAGTTTGTTTATGGTTGCTACAACTATTTTCGATGCCAGGACGGACCAAAGGCTCTCTACTGTCGTACATTTAGTCAATGTTGTTAGACATGCAATCATCGACAGGTTGAAGCAGGCCAGCCTTGAAACAGCTACGTAAAATCAAGAATATCAAAGAGCTAGTTTCCACGGTGATAGTTTCTTGCTGGTTCATCAGTTTCTTAGTGGATTTTAAAACTTCTTGATGCTGGTTGTAGCCAAGGGAAGGGGTGAAAGGCTTTGCTGTTTGCTTCATTGATTGACTTGAAGCAAGTGCTGCTCCATGAAGCATATATTTAAAACTACGAAAATGAATGTCAGGTAAATCAGTTTCTACCCTCAATACTGGACTGCTTTAATCTTCAGCGATTTGCAACAGGTTTATTGGATTCTGGCTCATCTACACCAAGGGTGGTCACTCTTTTTATTTGTGCCATGATGCCCCAGTGTAAAACATTTGTTTCCTCAGCATCTAACTCTCTCAAATGTGCTCCGGACTTGTATGCATCAGACACCTTCCACCCCCTAGTATACTAAGAGTATTCATTATTCTAAGTTGAAGAAACATGTACACCTTGAAGTGACTTTGTTTAGAGTTGCACATATTTAAATGATGTCTTAAGCTTAACAAGAGCGAAATAGGCATAGTTAATGGGAAAATGGCAGAAAAATGGACGCACTTATTAGGCTGCAACTACTCCTGAAAGTTGATTATGGATGAATATGCCTATTATCGTTACTCTGCATGTAAATTGAATGTTACCTAGTTATATATGTAAAACAGTTTAAAACCTTAAGCCTTGTATGCCCATGTTGATGTCCATGTTTGACAGAGGTCAACAGTTTTGAACACTGATTGCTTTAGTGGTGCAGCCCCAATTGTGGTTTCAATGCGAGGTCATGGGGTTCAAATACAACGGCTGCTTTCCGTTTGACGTATGGAATCATCTAGAATATCTAGAAAGTCGTCTAATTGAGTGTCACTCTCCAGTGGTTTTTGTGTTCAAAGTTTAAAGTCTGTTTTGGTTTAAAAGTTCACTGATATACATGTATGGGAATGCAGATTAAACAGTGGCCCTAATCATCGAACTTTTCCTAATCAAATTTCTCAGGCAATTTACTCAAAAGCAGGTTGTGATTTGAATTAATCAGTGTACTTGTAGTAGTTTGATGCCTGGAGTTAACGGGGAGATGTTAGCTGCGGCACCTTTGTAAATGACTGTATGTCAACCAGCTCTTCCAGTTTGTTCCTTAGTTAATTATCATTACCGTGCCTTTGTGCTAGCCGATCAGCTTTTCTTTCGTTGATATTGTTCTAATTTCTTCCTACTTTTCTAAACGTGCTGTTTTCGCGCTTGAAGCATATTCTACTGAAGCCACTGCAAATGCTTGCTGTTGCCGATAAGAACATTTGAATATTCGTTTTTTAATTTGTGTTTTCATTATTAGCAATTGATTTCATTTTTATTT
>JAQFYZ010001164.1:0-26701 GCA_034695085.1 Cylindroiulus punctatus | reverse complement strand
CATAAAGACAAGAAGCCATGTTGTTTAAATAGATTGTATGCAGTTAGGCAAAACCAGTTTCGAAACTTAATTAAAAAGACGGAGGTGCATGCATGGAATCGTAGAAGTGTAAAGCAGTTTGGACTGAACTTTCCTGAAACTTGTTCAGCGTGATCAGGAAATATTAGCAAATTGCAGTCCATGTTTGCAATGTTTGCAATCGCGGTAGAAGCGAAAATCAGCTAACCATTTGGTATTCAAAGAATCGAATGTGAATCTGCTTCAAAAACCTATTGTTACGAATGGAAGAAGGCGTTTCTGCTATGTTCATGTTAGCAATACCCTTGAAAACCCAAATTTGATCAAATTTCATTTGTGGGCCTAATAAGGGCATCATGGGTGACGACTCTCAAATAAAAAAGAATATCAAATGCTGAGTCAATTCATCCTCAATATTACAATATACGAAAGCCAGGTAGAATAATAATGATATTTTGCCACATGCATTGACGGTCGGGTGGTCCCTTGAATGTCCATGCATGCGTACACACGTAGCATTTCCAAATTCAATCCATATACAGTGTATATACAATTTGTAAGTGCCATATCTTTTATTTTCACCTGGGACTTTGCATTTCTCTCTTTTTGGGGATTTTCCTACAAATGCGTGAATTCAAACTTCTGTTCAGGATTATGATAAAATCTCCAAACTCGACTTCATCCCCTAGGTTGCTATACGTCCCTAGAACTAGTTCCATCTGAAAGCCTTTTGGGTCCTCTTATTTCCGCCCATTAGCTTTACACCAACTGGGAACCAATTGTTCCCTTTCTCGTCTTCTTTTCTTTCCTTGCTGCACAACCTGTAATCCGAATGCTTTTTTGAATGAAATTTATTAGACGGGTTTCATCTTGCCCGTAACGTCGTTCCGCGATCCTCCGCAAAATGAGCGAAATTCGAAATCGCAGTTTTGCGAACGAAAAATAAAAGTAATCCGGTGGACGTAACTCAAGTTGACAAGTTAAACGCGCGTAACTTTATCTCCAGCAATTTCAGGATCGGGAATGAGATTTAACATTCAATTTCTCCGTTCAATTTCTCAACCTTATGTCAGAAATCAGTTTAGAATTTCGCAAAGAACAACCGCATTTGACTGGAAATGATAGTTTCTAGGAAAAACTGAACCTCGTTATCGAAGAAAACTTCATGCAATTGTCTAAAATTCTAAACAAATAATTTTAAAAATATTCTATTGAAAAATAAAACAAAATCATGCTGCTGTAGTCATCAATAGTACCTGCTCGAAAAGCAAGTTTGCTTTTTTTATTTAAACATTGCATTGTTAGTAGAGCTTATATATAATATACACATGTGTAGAAAATTACAAATTAAAAAGGTCTGTTGAATATGTTAACCGCCATAGACGATGATGGCTGACTTACCCTCATGGCTGGTAAGCTGGCAGTGATTGCCTGGCTGTTAAGGGAAATATTTCAGGCAAATTTTAGGTTAGGTCAAGCATGCAAAAAGAAAAGAAAAAAAAAGATGTCCTACGGTTAGAACAGGTGTCATTCTTGCATGCTAGGTAAGTACGGTTGGTAAATAAAGATTTTGTATAGATGGAGTAGGTACGATTTTTGACTATAGGAAAGCTTTTAAGATGGAAAAATAACCAAGAGGAATTGCGAAACAGCGTTCAAGTTATTGGGAAATAATTTATCGTCATGCAGAATGTACATTTTGAGAATATTGGGTCTTGGTGAAACCATCGATTACTTTTTAAGTTGAATTTATCAACATTAATTCATAGATTGCAAAACGTTATACAGTAAGTGCATGGTGGAGCTGGCAGACGCATTCAGAACGGCCGAGTTTTCTTACATAATTTCATTCTAGTTATGGCTGGACCTATTCTCTTAATTTTGGTCATCGTTTGGCTGACCAAGTCCTGACTCATGCATCAGGCGGGCGACCTTGACCAACATGACCGAAAAAATCCAAAGGGTGGAAAATAAAAACAAACCCGATAGACGAAATTTAAATTTTGATCACGTTTTTGGTAATCAATGCCAAAAACAGTTACAGCTTACGATTCACTGCCAATACCAGTTACAGTATTTACATTCAGCAATGGGTGGAACCGATCGTGAGAACGTCGTCAAACCTCATCTAAAACAGACAATTTGTTATAATGCAAAAAAATCCTTTCACCAATTCATGAAAGACATCTAGTTTTAGGTCACAATGCGAGCGTTGCACGCTGCATTAATTAGGCGCAATTCATGTTTCTCATTTCTAGTCACTTGTAACAACGTGACTAACGAAAAATGACGACCTGATTTCTACACAAACAATCTTATAAAATGTAAAACGACATGGCATAATGGCATGTTTTTAATTAGACACTAAGAAGAGAATACGCGTGCATGGCCTGCAAAATTTGCTTAAAAAAAGCATGCAAAGAGAAACTGACACATTGTGCCCACATGTCTTGAGTTAATTCCGAGATATCACAGGTATGTAGACGTTGATTGACAGTTTGATATCCTTATCGTATAGAGCTGCAAGATTACCAAAGGAAGCAACTCGCTCATGTCATTTAACAGTCAAAACAATAACGTAACAAAAGAAAAAACAATCTACAGAAGGACTATGTTGCTGCAAGGCAACAAATTGATCGCCTATCACTGGTTTTGCATATACAGGACATGTATCTGTTATACAGTATACCGTTTGTGCATTTTTCAAAGAATAAAATTAACTTTTTTGGCAGCAATTTTCTGCAAGAAAGGTTCCTTTCAAATAGAATTACCATGTCCACGACATCTGGAATACGGAACACGTACATGGCAAAGATAATAAAAAAAATGCTATTATTTCGATAAACCAAACTCTTATTGGAAATTTAGTGCATGTGACGTACACGTGCAACGTTAATAAAACAAAGTGGGCACTATAGATCGTCTCAAGGTAGAACATACAATGTACTTGGATCGACTTATGATCAAATGATAACGCTTTGTAAAATCCATTAATAACAATTAGATTTTCTTTAACAAATAACAGAAAACAGATATAATAAAAGGAGAAAATCTTCCAATTTCTGATAACTTGAGCTGGGTCGACGTAAAAGTGAAGTTAAATTGGGAAAAATGGATATGAAGATATGTATTTTATGCGCCGATTAATGAAAACTGGCTTTGCCACAAGACGAAAGGGGGTTTTCCTTTCAATTTTTAGACAGCCTGTAAACTAGATGTCGCGACACGACTTCAAAAAATGCACAAAAACGGCTTTGGAGAATTATCGCAGAAATCGATGCTCATTAGAATTTCTGTCACGGTCCATTAATTCCCAAAAAAAGGTAGTTTGGAGGACCGAGGATATATTAGCCTACTGTACAAGCCTATTTCGGATTAGCCTTTGACAAAGAAATTCTCCCTTCGTACATGCATTGTGCGAGTTTTATAACCAAGAATTCTATTAAAATGTAAAACCTGACACGATGTCCTCAAGAGCTTTTCTGCCCTCCAACACACCCCTAGCGGATCAATGATGCGTTGTTTTCGGCTAATATTCCGTCCCCACAACTTTTCCGCGAAAATTGGGGACGTGACCTAATCTATTTTCCATCTGATCCAATCCTTGTTGCTGTGTCGTTCGTCGAATATTTTTCATGAATTTTATTACCATGAAATATGGCTGCAAGGAGTCAGCCTTGACACTAACGAGAATGTATGGACTTACATAACCGAGAAGATTTAGTATACCTGTACATGGTACATGCTTCACATGCCAAGGGGGCCAGATATTGAAGGCTGTAAAATAGCATTTTACGGTACTTAAATTGGGGCGAAGTTTTGATGGATGGCCATTATGATTTATTGCTCCTGGGAATCACTTCCGGCAAAAAGATGCTTTAATTTCTTTAATTCTGTTTGCGCCAGCAGTTTCAGAAGGCTAGTTCTCCGAAATAAATAAATAATGAACAAAGCCTATATTCTCAAAAGTTCAAAGTGTCGTGAAATTTTCGAATATACTGTACAAAAAGGCAGGCCATCTATTCCAAGGCATCCCATGCTGCTCAGAGCATTACACATGGTGAATTCAATATCAAATACAACAACGATATACAATACATTAACTTCTAAGTAAATATGTATGCGATCGTATCGCAAAAAATAAACGGAAAATACATTTCAAATATTTATCAAAGAATGCCAAGTTTGGAAGGCCAGGTAAAGTTAACACGAAAATCGAAAAATTGATCTAGTTGGAAAACGGTATTGGTGATGGATGACAGATGATGTTCTCGCTTAAGTGCCAATTTTAGAATTTTGCTTAACTGTTCATACTGCATACTATAAATGAACAGTACCTTGCTTATCTGTTCATACTGCATACATGTACTATAAATGAACAGTGCCATAACCACATCCATAATCCTAAGTGAATAATAAGGAAACTGTATTGTCGTGCACGTGCGCAGCTTCAATAACCTGATAAAACTATTGGATCATGTCCTATTCAATGTACGTCACATTAACAGCTGAAATATCCTTTCTGGCAAACATGGTCCCATTACATCTCGTATTGCTTCAGAAATCTTGACATCCAGGCATTCCACACATTGATGTTTGGATTGGTGCATGGACATTCGTCCTGCTAAGGGAGGGGGGAAGGGCAGAACCTATGGTGCACGTTTATGCATGCTGCACAACTGAAAGTGCATGCAAAGTAAAAGCATCTCCAGTCGCCAATTTGCTCCATGAACGTCTTGTTGATGCAAACCGGTTGCTCCCGTGATGAAATTTCACACGGTGCTGAGCGTTATCAAAGCCTGGTGGCTTCTTCGCATTTGCAGGGCTTGAACCCCACACAAACTGCTGATGTTTGTGCTTCGATCGTCAAGAAGGCAATTCCATACAACTGGATCAAAGGCATTCAGCAGAAATCCTGACTTCGATGGGCTTTCCTTCGCGAGTTGCCATGAATGGCCACCCACATGATCCCGCTCATTCAGCTGAATCCCTGATGGGTGATGGATGGTATTGGCCCGCCATGGCTCCAGAGCAGCCATGAATGGCTTCCAGGGAGCGCATTCTTTAGCCCATTGAAGGCAAAATTGGCAAAAGCTCGTATTTACATTGGACCGCGGCCAAGTTCGCCAGATTCCGCGAGACTGCGATGGGAATCTTTCCCGAAAGGTTCAACGGTCTTGTAAGCCATTCTCGACCGCCATGGGATTAGAGAAGAAGACGATTATGCAAGCGGTTTTTTAACAGTCTGCTTTAGAAATGGTGCTGAAGGGATCACAGATGCTGGAGATGACAGATGTGCATGCAATGGAAACACTAGAAACGAACAGTTAACCGATTTGCAATCGATGATAAAATGTGATGGAGATATGGTATATTCCCAGCTCCAAATGTGCACACAATATGAATATTTCAATCCTACGTGTCTAGTAGACCACAACGACAAGTATCTGAACTGTTTGCATCCCCCTGCCGTGTTCATGCATGCTTTGCATGTTTTTCCCTAACCTAACCTAACCCAAATTTATCATGAAAGCATGATTTTCAATTTCAGCTGCCCCAGCGCATGGGCAATCACTGTCAGCCTTCGAGCTATGTGGGACAGCTCGCTTCCACCCTAACCCAATCGAACTACAGTCGAACCTCGAACCCCAGTCGAACCCATTGCATGGGATCACCAAAATTTGTTCGTTATAACCGTACTTCGTTATATCACTAGCCAGAAAAAATACGAGTTTTAAAAATAAATTGTATTTATACTTGCATAACATTTTTTTTGTGCTGAATTGCACAACTTTTTCGAGGACACGTTGATGATTTATTTGCAATAATCTGTCATTGAAGAGCGTTTATTATTTCTTTTGCGACATTTCTCCTAAGTGTACAAAAGTGTCAAAAGTCTGAATTTGAGAAGGAAGTCGAAATTTCATTCAGACACTTAACTACCCTGCACACCTACAAGTAACAGTTGTTTGAAATAATGTTTTTTGAAGATTGTGCAAATATATGTGCAAATGGGACTGTCTCGCCACGGGAAGTCTGTCATCAGATCGATGACATCTTGACAGCACCTTCTGTGAGCTGTTAAATGGGTTTAGCGAGTGTTTTTCAAGTGATGTTCTATAACCTTAGTGCATGGGACTTCGAAAATGTGTTCGTTATAACCGATAATTTGTTTTATCCAATACGTTATAATAATAGAAATTAACATTATTTCTGTATAGGCTGTGATGGGGATTGGAAATACTGTTCGTTATAACAGTAATTCGTTATAACGAGGTTTGACTGTAACACTGCCATCTTTCGATCTATAAGGGGCAGTCTGCCTTCATTCTAATCATTGGTGACATAACCCACTCAGCAGCTTTTACATTTCTAATTTCCGAGGCTTAGCATCTGTAAGAACATGTTAGCACATCTAACATATAATAACTCTACAGAAGGATCAATTTCGACGTGAGGAATATGCAGTTGTACAGCTAAATGTACCACCTTGAAAATTAAAAACAATTGCTACAAGATAGCAAATCATCTCAACAAATCGTGCTGTGGGGTTTTCATAATTTTAGGGCGATACAATACGTGTACATTCAAGTTTCACTCTCTCGGAACTTTTCAAATGGGAAGAACGCATGCTGTTTCCGGAAATCAAAACAGGCATTTTTAGAGTGCAACGCAGCGTTGATGAGCACAAAGTAGTCAACCGTTCGAACATTAGTCAGCAAATTGAGAGCCCAGGAGGGTTTTGGCACGACCGAGGTAGAGGAGAAAGCGGTCAAGTGCAGATTATCCTTGCATAATAGATGCAAACGTGCTGTAGCACACCACCAAGCCGCAGGACAAGCATAATCCCAATGCTGAATTCATTGCAGACAACCGCATCGCAATGTAAAACCGCTTATATGGCTCAATCTAACAATCTGCCAACCTCAATTATTTATCTAGTCGACGTCGTTCACGACATCAGCTTTCGGTCCACGTCCATCAAACGCGAATATTATCTTTGACCGAGACTGCGTCGGATCCATGAGCCACTGGAGGTCTCAGCTTCCGGGATGTTCGAACCGGAACAATGAACACCATGTCTCAATGGACTGATAGCGATTCATCCCCCCGTGACGTCATGCTTGGAACAACGGTTTTCGCCTATACAAAGGCGGCCATACATGCAGCAATCACTATCTGAAGAAGAAAAGAAACCAAAAGTCGGCTAATTTAGGACATTGCCACAGAAAGCAGTGTGAGCACGCACTGAGAAGTTGATAAAGATTAATAAAAGCAGAATACGTTGCTTTCACGCACGATTTTGGCGTTACCATTGGTGCTCTAGCTGAACAAGTTTGGATCAAAATGATCCATAAAGTAAGACTCGCAAAATGTTTCCGCGTGCATTAAGGAGGCACTTTAGTTAAAGTAAAAAGTTGAGGCTTTTAAAAAAGCTTTTATTCGGGAAGCATCATTACAACTAAGACGGACGAACCAAAGAAGATATTAAATTGCTCGACCTGCAAACTAGTCTTGAACATGACAGTAATTTACAATCAAAAAAATGCCTGAAATGATGCCCTTGAAGTCAGTTTCAATTTCAGGGTTTCACCCTGAAACACTTGAAAATATATTTCAGATTGCTTTATTCATTGAATGAACAACAGTTGTATGTAATTTGGCATTTTCTGCTCAGGATTTAGTGGCTATCAGTGAGTGCTTATCCTAATGCTTCATTGGCTGGCAGTGATTGCCTGGTAGTTAGGGGCAGTTAAATACTCATACAAAAAAATAAAAAAGGATAAATTCCAACAGGTGTCATTGTTGAATGCTACACAAGTACAAGTAGAGTTGATATATAATCAACGAGTATTTCAACTGTCGTCTCTCAGCTTTATCATTTCATATGCTCAGAAATCAGTGGAAGATTGAAAACATGCATTAAAAGGCCGATTTATGCTTTCTAGCTAAGTTAGTGGGACAGGTTCCTCCTACATTGTATTGGAAAAGAATGCACTGAATTACCATCGATGCATTTATTCTCGTTTACATTTGCATCTGCACTTAATTAGCGAGAAACCCAAGTTTTACGAGTCCCAAGATGGCGCGCAGGTCATTAATCATCTTGTCAGATTATGAAAAGACAGTAGATAAATTTAGATTAAGAAGAAGCTGACTAAGTAATATGCTTACGCGTTAAGCAAAGCAGGGGGTAGTGACTTGGAGAATGCGATTCGAAGAGATTATACACGCATCATTCTGCATGGAAAAGTGGCAAGATGGCTGGAAAATTAGCATGACATTGCAAACTTCATAAAATTATGTTCGTATTCCAAGTTATATTGACATTTGGTTTTCGAAAAGATCGATGCAAAACCAATTCAAAAGCCAAGCAGTGGGAAATTAGCGAATAAGTAATTGTAGATGCGGGAAAGGGGTTATAATCAACATTGTTCCCCAATATGGCGGCTGCTCCAAGATTTATAATTTGGGCCCCATCTTCCAGAGAAGAGAAGGACGCCATTTTGGAATTCGTTCTTGCCCTTCAACATTTGCTTGCAGAAAACATTGCCTTTCACTATTTGCCATTTACGTTCTGTGGTGTAGCCGTGCCAGAAATACATTTTAAAGTCGAAGTGGAATACAAAACTAATGGAGATTCCAACTTTGTTGAAGATCGAAAAACGTGAAATGGAACCGAGTAAAGAGCATTTGACGAACAGATGTACATGTAAATGCTAATGTGCAATCGAAAACGAAACCGCGAAATCGATCCATAGGGAGTTACGATACATTTGCAATTTTGCATAAATACAAGACAGAGCGAAGGTAGAATGCATTAGCTTAACTTTCACCAATCTGTCTTCAATTCAGGAAATAGGCCGACAAGAAGCAGGGCTGTTTAAGTAAACATTTCCAATTCAAATCCCTAAATTCTCCTTCATGCTCGACAGGATATCCACACGTTATTTCTTGGATTCTATAACAATTTCAAACCAGGCTTACCCTGTATACGCTTCATCTCAGATTATACAGTATAAATATTTATTTCTGGGAGTTGGGAATGCTGCCTAGCTTATATACAGTAGCTGGTAGCTGTAAAATTAGTAGCTATACCAATGGAATGCCATCGTCAACTTAGTTTCCTTTGGGCCTTACTTTCAATTAAACATCTCATTAATCTACTCATTATATGAAACTACATTTTGGTCTAAATTGAAAACCAGCGCAAAAACATGTACATGTATTTGTAAGCTACAGTTCATGCTGCATTTCCTGCGGTTCATACTGGATATGCAATATGCATGAATACAAAAACATATACTGTACAAACGTGATATATCATATATCAATGGAACGAAATGACCAACGAATACAGCGAGTGGGTATTTACATGAAGATTCTCCCATGAAGCGTCTTCAATCTTTCTGCAAGGTACGCCACACTACGGTATGTAAAGTCTGGATTAGGTCTCGAAATTAAAACTCGTTATAACTGCCATCAAAGTCTAACAAACTTTAGATAAACATTGGAATTTCCTACGTCCATTTTGGCTTCAAAATTTCAAAATTGTATATCTGCTATTTATCTAAAGATTGTGGCATCAACATATAGCATTGTTAAGCGCATTATAAAAAGCATTGCCCTTCTATTCCTCATCTGTAATAACAAATGCAGCACCTCATTTACAATTCTAAGCCATTATTCGATCACATCCCCCAGTATGATAAGTGAAAGCTCGAATTAATTATCAGCGCAAATTGGACGAATCAATATCACGTACGCATCGATAATTAGATAATACAGGGCACATTACTAATTCAAGCCCTAATTTCCAGTGTTGGCATGCAAGAATATGGACTTCCATTCTATGGCATCATCGAGTGATGCATGGCCACGCTTCAAGCCCGTTATCACAGCCTTCCTTTCTCAGTTTTGAAGAGGGCCCTCGACAGGTATTTCCGGAATATCTCATCTCTCAAAGTCCACGAGTAGGTTGCGGAAGAGCCAATCCTAATGTTATGGCCAACGTAACATTTAGCTCCTCTTAACGTCCAAGTTTACATTTTTCATGCAGCAAGCCAAGCAGAGAGCTAGAGTGAACTTTGCAGACGTAATTACATTCGATGGCGATAAACAGCCGAAACTTAGTGCTCATTCGCCCGCTTCACTGACTCTGAGCTTCCAAAAAGGAGCAAGTACTCTCTGCTATCCAGGAAGGCAATTTGGTGGAGACCCGAATTGTTGATCTGCCTTGTTTTCACACCATCGACTGAAACGTTGAACGTTTCGAGCAAATAAAAAGCTCGACTGCCCGTTCAATTCGACGAATTGTTAAATTTTTTTTAAATGTTACTGCACGTTAAAACATGTTAGCAAACTAATCCCCAGTTGACATGTTACTGCCAATTCAGATCAGGTGTTGCTGATCATGCCCTGCCAGAAGCCGCACTATCAGAAAGTGATGAAACCATGTATGCAAGAATGGTTGAAAATCTAAATGCAGGGCTCCCACCCATTTCTCACCACAAAAACTAAACAGCTTCTAAAGAACTAAATGATAAACCTCTTCTGAGAAATACAAAAGTACAGATAGCAATTACCAATTTCCAGTTGCGGTGTAATGCACATTTGGAGTTAATGTTCTCTTATGCAAGATATTACGTAGGAAGGGAACAAGCAGATTTAAAAACAATAAGTTTGAAGTTGGGGGGAAAATTAAAAAGCTTGGAACAATATGGGTTTTTAAGAATTTTTATGAAGTTAATATGAACAGTATGGAGTTCAAAGCGTCCTTAAAAGGTTGCTCGAGGTTGCTGGAAACATGTTACCATGCATCCATGTCAGAAATCCAAGTGAATTGAATGAGGGGGCACAAAAGGGGAAAGCAAGGAAGTGAAATGAGTGCAACCTAGTAAAAACGGGAAACTAGACAACATATATTACGCAAAATGTATTTTCTGCTTAGTTCACGATGAAATGGCCTTAGCATGAGCGTACGTCACAGGCCATTGCGTTACTCGAAAGACGGTACCGGTAATTGGCTGCAATTACTGCCACAGGCAGTCAACATTGTACCTGGGGCAATTTATTTCCAAATTTAACTCTTCGTGGGCTTTGCTATGAATTGCGATCCAGTTTTGCGATGTGCTGGCGCGCGGAACTTGCGAGAAAAAAATGGCCACACATTCCGTCAAGTCACAGTTTCCACCACACTGAGAAACGAAAAGTTGGCAGAGTGATTTTGCATTTTCACGAGGGTCTGAACTCAAGTTCTGGAGCAAAAAAAAAAATGGATGAAAAGATATTTTCTCTTTGAAAGACGCAAATAGTCGAACTAACACGAATTCATTGAAGAATACCAGCTTTCATTTATCGACCAACAAGAAATATCGGAAATACAGTTTTGTTCAATCACCAGTTAAAGGTTACTAGCGTGTGTTTGCTAACGTTTGTGTTAAACCTGTTCAGTTAAAGAAACTGTCCATGCATGTTTGCTAAACAATCGCTTATCTAACACTGCAAATGTTACGAATTCATGTGCGTGTGGTAACTGTATTCACGTAAGGTTTTAAATCAAATTTAGAATATACAGCGTACTATAGTGGAGATAATTGAGTTCAACGTCATCGTTCTGGGAACATGGCTAGGTTCACATCAGTAAAGCATGACTTAACGCAAGAAAACTCAATATTTGTCAAAATAGCGTCCATATTTCTACAAAATAAATAGTTCAGTGACTGAGGTCGACGCCGGTGCTAATGACGGTCTTAAATATTGAAAACAGGCTGGTTCGATGGAAATGAGGCAATTTATATGCTAATCATCTGCGTGTAAACTATGAGCAAAAACAGCGAAAAAATGCATTTTGAACAGTAGAGCGTCATAAATTTGCAAACTAAACCCATAGCATTTTTTTCAATATTTTTATGATATTGGTGAAAAGGTGGAAGGCTGAAGGTTCACAAAATGTCGAAACCGTGTCGGATCTTCATTTGAGTTTACCACACTACAGTACCTGTCAGTGTGACACTGTAACCTACAAATATGTACAGTATATGCCGTCTAACTTCTGCATGAACGAATGTCACCACATTTTCCATGACAGAATGTAAACACATTCTCCAATTAAGTATTCAATCCTCTAACAAAGTACACCTATTTACACGTGTTTTCCCGAAAAGTATGTTAAATCAAAAAAAAAATTGAAATTTTGCTAAGAAAGTATGCAATCAGAAAGTCCATCCGATAAAGTACAAATACACTACTCAAACGCATACAACTTGCAACCAAAGCGGCCACATGGGGAAAAGACCTGATTGTAAACTGGTGAAAGCTGATGGTAATTGAAAAACAGGTAGCTGGTAACAGGAATTGCAAGACCTCTAATATCAGTTACCGCAGTCGCTTTTTACCATGATCGAGTGCCAGGTATGCAACATGGGAACCCACATGGAGTAGCTGAAAATTGTGTTCCATCCATCAAAGGTTACTGTAAGCAAGGGTGGTGGCCATCAAAAGTTACTGTAAGCAAGGGTGGTGGCCATCAAAGCGTACAGTACGCCCAGAAAAACACGTGTCTAGACATGCCCAATGAAAAGAAAGCGGAAGTCACTCCTACCTTCATCCAGGTCTCCCCTGGCGGCCGACTCCTGCAACATGACACTGGCCACAAAGTGCACCTTGTTGTCACTCTTGCGCGCCTTCTTTTGCATGTTCTGGTCGGTCTTCTTGCGCTTGCTGGTGGCGCCGTCCTTGCCGTGGTCCTTCTCCCTCTGGCTCCACTTTTTCATCTGCTGCACCCTTCGCTTCTTGGCGTGCTTCAGGCGCTCCTGCGTCGTCATCTTCTCCACCTGAGGGAGCTCGCTGATGAGCTCCGTGTGGTCGGCCATCTTGCAAGACACCGGTTTTGGGGGCTACGCCTGGCCGCTTCCGGTGCGTGGGAGGTCACGTGCACCAATCAGGTTCGAGGGATGAAGGCGCGAGACTCCATCCGTGGCGAGGTGAAGACGAGCCAAAAGCATCGCATTGTTTTTGTTCGTTTTGTTGTACACTTGCTTGTCCTGTCCAAGACTGAAAAGATAAAAGAACAACTTTCAAAATCGATATATCGATATTCCCAATAAACTTGTGCATGCAGTCTTACAGAATGAGCTATGTCAAAACGACGTTTTGAGGAAAAAACATTGTGCAATGGGATTATTTTAAGATCATAGTTAACGCCTTCTATGTTTTCTACATATTGTCGGTCTAAGATGCAAATGGCAAAAGTCCGTCTTCGATCGAAAATGACTTTCTGCTGCCAGCTATTGAATGATATTGTAATCCATGAAGTAAGTGCAGTTGGAATAAGTTCATTATCTTCGATAGATACGAATGACTTTCCAATTCATCACTATCCATTGCCAGGAGCCCCAAGGTGGACGTGTTCACGATTCAACAAATTAAGACATGTACATGTATAAAGCTTTCATTGCGATGTATGGCAGCTCTGACAATGCCGAAACTGCAAATAACGAAAAATAACATCGGTACAAACATGTAAAATGACATAAATAATTTAACTACAATTACACTATAGCTATGCACAACAACTACATGTAGTTTGAATTCCGTGACAATAAGATGTTGTGCACAACCAACACTTTCGCAAAACATCATCCAGAGCTGTTCCCAAATCCGAAACTAAATTTTGTCAACTATCATTCCAACACGGTTGTTGTAATGAAAGAGAAAGCTTGCATTCTCCAATGATGACACCCATGGCATGACCGACTCTTCTATCTGCTAGCTTTCTTATTTCATTTTCAAGCACGCACAGTATTTTGCTCGGATTATCTGTCACGGGATCAGCATTCTCAGCTGATGAGCGCTGACTTGACATGAAAGATAATGGCTGGGCAAATAAGAGAAAACAGAAAGCTTTCTCGATGTGCAGCTTTTGCCAGAGATCCTATTAGGCCTACAGCACGCTGAAGAGAGGGAAAAGATAACTTCAAAAATGCTTATTAAGCGAATTTAAGAGTTGGGCCCGACAAAACGCTAATGGCATATCACTGGCATTGCATCTATTCAGACTATCGGATTAAAGTGTGTGACGAAAACGTGCTTCTGGAGAAAGGATTCAAAAGCAGAACGAGTTGTGAAACATGGCATCCCAGCTAGCGGAACGTACTTTTGAGAAGAAAATGAGACAAAATCGACACTGTCGATGCATACTTAAGTCTGGCTATAATCCTTGCAACGACATTTACACCCTACAAAGTTCAATGGATTCTGTTCGATTTCGTCCAAGGCTTGGGCTTGCCATTTTTGTCCCAACATCTACATCTGGATATTCTCCCAACTTTTGACATGGAGTTTTGCCAGACTGTATTCATGGTATGGGATTTGTTAGGTTTACTGAATGGAATGAGGATCTATAATAGGAATCATCCCACGGGATTTGAGCATGTCATCCCAACGACTAATACAATTCCGCTAAGACTAATTGAATGACATTCAGTTATTAGGAAATTCCGAAGAAATCAGTCCTCGACGAGATTCTGCGAGACTCTCTCCAGCTTCCCAACGGGATTCGTGCGTTAAATTTGACTACAGCATAATGGGAGTCGGATTAAGAATAAAATCAAATTACGAGCTTGATAAATTCAGATGACGGGGGCAGAGTTAATGTAAAAATAGCCCCAATTCGCATTTCTAATTGAATATCGTCAAATCGGAGTATAATAGCAGTGCGGATAAACGACACCCAGGTTTCTAAAGCGAAGAAATGTCTAAGCAGATGTGCATTACGCAAGTAAGACTTCTAAGAATTGATTTCTTTCGTCGATACAAAGAAATTATTTGCCAAATATAGTTTACTTCCCAGTCAGATAACCAATTTCTTCGAACCTGCTCGGATAGCTGCAAATCGTATCATTGCAACTATTATCCAATCTAAACCATGATTACATTTGTCGTGCATCAGTGGATCTCGTCATTCCAGCGCCAACAGAAATCCTGATGGAATTTGAGCACAAACAAAAAAAAATAATGATTTCATGGACGAAAAACTGCGTCGGTATGGGGTTCAGAATGGCTCGGCGATCGCAGTGCACAGCCTAACACCGTTCTCGTAATAATTTCACATTTCTATGGATTTAATGGCCCGATTACCGACACGGCTTTTGAGGCTTGAAACCCCCTTCGTGCGCCATTTCTGCGTATTAAATAGTACGAAAAAACAGAAGAGACATAAGACACATCGTAAAAAAACCACCCCAGGCCCGCCGAGAAGAAAAGGACGTATATGAAGGAAAAAAATCAATTTATTGCGTGCATGCAGTCGTATGCAAATCAATGACGGAAACGTACCCAGAGGACAAGCGGATTAAGGCGAAGAAACCATTCCAGATCGGAAGCAGATTCCGTTCGAATGCGCAACCTAAAAGCTTGAACTTACAGAAAATGCAAATGAGATGTCTCGAATGATGGGCTCTAAATGCTGAAAGGACTTGCAAACTACAAGCATAAACCCAAAAGTTTGCAAGAACATTTACAAACTTACTGTATTTGAAGTTGCATTCCATGAGATGCTCAAGCTTTCAATGAGTTCTAACGTCTCTAATTCCTTAGTAATCGAGCTAGTGTCGCATATACATGTGTAGTGTCCATGTAAAATGAACTTTCCACATGGTCATACATGTAAATGTATTGCCATGATTTCACGCGACTATATGTCATATTCGCTTTTCCATATTTTTTCCCCAACTGCTGTTCAAACTTAATTCAACGTTGCCTCGTGTTGACCCTAAACAGGACATTTTTAGAAATGATGTCACCAGGGGCCAGTCAACTTTCCCATTCCAAGTAATCGGATGGAGAAAGACCATGTCAGAAAGGCCATCAAAGACCACCGCTCATCATATTTAATCCGAAGAAAAATGGCAATAAGACGATGTAATTGTGCTTCAAGGAAGAACACCAGCCGTTGCACCAAAACAAGATTAGCCAGAATTATGTAATAAACGTTTTTATAGTCCCCAGTGTGGGGCTAATGGTATCACTAACCGCCGAAAGATCCAAAAGATTTCTGGAACTGCTGTCTCTTAGCAAAAATGCAATTTCCAAAACAGAAAAAAATGGACCTTAGAGACGATGACGTTAACTCCAGTAGAGCAGGCAAAGCTATGACCACCGTTATCGTATACATGTATGTAGTTATAAACAAATATTAAATTTCAGAAAAGTACGTGAACAGTATATAGAGAGAATCAGATAGTCCAGATGTGGCTGAAGAATTCGGGAAAAGATTTGAAAAATACTAAGCAAGCAACTGAAATAAAAAATCTGCCAAATTTGAAGATATTCTTTGAAAATGAGTAACCAAATCGGCAAAATTAACGATGCATTTTAAGGAATAAATAAAATAAACAAATGTATCTTAACGTAATCTGCCAAAACTCCAGTAAAATCTCGATTCAACTGAAATTTCAAATTGACAAATTGTAGAGTTGAAGAATTTTTAATAAATTCAAAATTAAAACCACAACTGTGTCGCATTTGATGGTACATAATGTTGCTGTCGATTACATTGGCTATGCTGTATATATGTACATGTATTTTGTCAGATATAAGAGACTGCATGATCAGCGGTAATTTCCGAAGCCACTTTACGATGAAAACCACTTCCAACGCTCAATCACCGTCAAAAATGCCAAAGAAATAAAATCTAGAAAAAACGTGTATGGAAATTTCGTTGGCGAATAAAAACTTTCTGACAGTCCACGCCTTAAAGTTTGCCCGTTCATTCAAAGATCCAATTTATCTCGTTTTTCGAAAAATGAAACCGAGTTGTCAGCATCTCCGTGAAGATGCTGAACAGATCTTTATATTACATTTTGCAAAGTCACACATGCCTGAACGTCAGCTGTACCATATGTTGGAGGGGGTCATGGTGTGACGAAGATGTCACATTTCCACAAATATCACATGGTCGATACGGCACAAATCCAAACTGGCGATATTTGCCATGACAACGGCAGCAAGTCGAATTCCTGAGAAATCATTCCGGCTTTTAATTACGCGATTAGTATAAAAGCAGGTGCCACGTTAATCGATCCTTCGTTGAAATACGACGCCGCAATCAAGACACTGGTGTTCGGCAACTGTCGCGGCGCAACTCGGTGTCCACGGTCTCGGAGGAGCAAATAGCGCTAAAACGCCAACATCAATCTCTATGTCGGATGGCTGCTCGAGTTTTCGATCCACTGCATGGAAGGAAATCTGAGAAGTTCTCAACGAGCATCGACGTCCCCAGAAAGCAAACACGAACGGGACATTGAAGACGTTGACTGGTGACCATGCAAGGGCAAAATCCCAGCGCCGTCTGCGTTGACTTCTATAATTCAACTAATACGCGAGCAAACCACTTCTGCATAGTGTAGCATAGTGTGAGCAAAGTTGCATTATAATTAAGCAATAAGATATTGAAAGAAAATATAATAAAAAGAAACATATGGTGCATATATTAACTGTCAAGAGTTAGAGAGTTTGCCAATTAAGCTTACGAAAATATTCCTCACTGGGAACATGTATTCTACAAAATCAGACCACTGACACTGATTTGTCTACGATGTTATCAGAAGAAACGACCGAATTATATACTCACAGTTCATGTTTTGCATCTTTGTGGAGTGAACATCTTCGTGTCAGAGAAAGGTCTACGAGATGGGACAATTGAGACTGGAATTTCCTAGCATCACGCAGGATAAACCGGATGAAAAATGCTTTAGTTATGCACTGTTATTAATTGCCCGCACTTAGTCGTTTTATGTCATCATTATGGCAACCCATTTCCAATAATGGCACCAGGAGTCACCAAATGGCTCGCACTCGCCAACAGGAATTCATCACGATGTCATCAGGAAGTGAAGGATAGGCGAAAGCGTTCTGGTATGGAGTGCTCGAACGCTAGCCAGGCATTGGGATGGAAGCCACTCTTCCAACAATCGATCCCTGTTGGCAACATCCGCCTGCTCTCAGTCTGGGAGTGAATAAAACGCATTTGAGTACGACTTATCAGCGATTGGAAAGCCTGGGAACAAATGCACGAATGTCAACCGTGCGGGAAGACATCGAAAACCTCTCAAATGGAAAATGTAAAAAAATTGCGAAGAATACTTCAAATTCAACCATATACACTGAAGAGTTGGTAGGGAAATCCTACAATGGTGGGCGGGCCTTCGTGCGTATTAATTATCTTCTTACGATAACGTCATAGAAATCGGTGGCGATGCAATGTTTTTTGCGATGATGTGATGATGCATCTCTTCCATCCGAACATCGAACACTTGAACATCCAGACTGTTGGCGAGAAGATGGATATATCATGGCGTGACATGGATGATCATGATGATCAGGATATCAATATCCATGGTGAAACATCGATGGTCATGTTAAGACATCGATGATTACGGTGAAACATCGATGACCAAAGTGGAACATCGATGACCACGGTGAAACATAGATGACCATGTTATGACATCGATGGCCATGGTGAAACATCGATGACCATGTTATGACATCGATGATCATGGTGATCACGGCATCGATGGCAATGGTGAAACATTGATGCCCGTGTTATGACATCGATGATTATGGTGAAACATCGATGGACATGGTGAAACATCGATGGACATGGTGAAACATCGATGGACATGGTGAAACATCGATGGATATGGTGAAACATTGATGCCCATGTTATGACATCGATGATTCTGGTGAAACATCGATGGACATGGTGAAACATCGATGGACATGGTGAAACATCGATAGACATGATGAAACATCGCTGACAATGTTAAGACATCCGTGACCATGGCGAAACATCGATGGCCATGCTAAGACATCGATGATCATGGTGATCACGGCATCGATGATAATGGTGAAACATCGATGGCAATGGTAAAAAATTGATGGCCATGATGAAACATCGATGATATCGTATCACCGGTGATGTCAGAAGCAACATTTCCACCCAACTTCATGCCGCAGAAGAACATCCAGCACATTACAATCAAAACATGCATACTAAAATATTTTGATTTGAAGCATGAAACGAACTTTTAATCAGGTGGTATGCACCGAGCAATTCACGCATTAAAGTATAAAAAAAGTTTATTCCGAAACAGAAACCGTCATTTATGTTCGCCTTTACTGCGGTTGTCCAACTGAGAGCCAGCAGCTCAATTCCTCACTCCAGACTTGGATTAATGGCCACCATGCTCCAGCTTGGCGCCCGCCATTCAGAGGTCTCTGCTCCGAAGGGCGTACGAGGACAGGCATTACTCACCCTAGATGGGCTAGCACTCATATAAGGAGAGTACACTGGGGGAAATTTAGCAGTGCCATCGTGGTTCGTCTTTAAACACCATCTCGCGACTAGGGCACAATCGTCCACTTCATCCAATGCCACCTTGGGCGCCCATAAATTTCGAAATGCAGTCCTTTCAAGTAACGTCCAGGATTCTAAACTGATTACATGCTTGTTGGACAGAACGGCCATAGAGTTGAATTCATTGCGGTCTCGAATATCCGTTATCTGGGAGCGCCTCACATGAATGCCGAAGATTCTTTGGAAAAATCCTCGCTGATCGCTGCACGACAGCATGATGGGACATCGAGGCGAATTTGGGCAACGCTGAAAAATCAATCGTTTTCAAACAGCAACTGTGCACTTTCTTAGCCGTTTGGGCTAAGCGTGGGCAATACGTTCGTGCAAGTGTTACTGACGACGAGACCATTACATACGTGTAGCTGTTCAATCCAACTTGATCTCGAGGAGTCCAGAAATCAATGGGTTCATGCAATGCATATCGAGTCTGGCATCATCAAATCCGGCTGGGTCATGAAGGAAAAGCTGACCCGACCCTTGCTGTACCTATACTTAAAAGAAAGGCCTCAAAAACAATTTCAACCGCTGTAAATGCCAAGTCTGAAAGCGTGTACATTTCTGTAGCTCTTATTCGTGCCACTGCTGACAATCATTACTGTTTTTATGCGAAATACCTTGCGCTGTTAGTCAGTTATCAAGCATCCAGTTTCACAGATCTTTCCTGGAATCCATTGTTCAAGAGTGATTCGGATCATGAGAGCAAAAACAATGAAATGCACTGTTCAAAAAACATTAAATGCAAAATATTCCGGACTCCATGTACCTCATGGGACTTGTGGTAGTGATGCTTTCAGTGATGATGCGATGCTTTCGGGCTGGTCATGTCATGTCATACATGTAAATCCTTCCATCAGATGACATCCACCAGAGGTGAATTCCCTGCGGTGTAGCCGGCGTCGAAATGTTTCTCGCGTGCCAGAACTTCACAGTTGTCACTACGGTTGCAATCTGCTATTGCGGCTGAGCAATAAACTTGATAACTAATGTTTATTTGATGGATCCCCAATCTCAAAACGCCATTAGTGAACGTATCTCCCTCGCGAGTTACCACCGTTACTGTCATTTCGGGCGTTTTTATCGTCGCAACCTTTGCGGTAAATATGCATCGGTGACAGAGTTTTACGGCGTTTTGAAGTAGTGTAATTTCGCGTAATGGATTATCGGCTTCACAGTTGCAAGCATTCGTGGTGAATCCAAACGGGCAGACATTAAACTTAACCGGTGATGCATGAGGACACCACATTACATGTGATGTGCACAAGTTGAGTCAGCAATGTGTCCCCCCCCCCCCCCTCCAAAAGAAAGTTAATGAAATGCGCAAAAATAGGTAAAAGTTATCATTGGCAGTTTCGGTGGCAGCTTGGCAGCTACCCATTCGCCATGAAGGGTACTGTATGCCACCTTTACTAAATCCATGAATTCTGCATACATGTAGGTAACAGGAGATTGGAATATGCACAGAATGGTCACAAGTCCAATGTTGATCACGTTTCACTTAAGTTTCACTGAAAATGCTGCGAAACTGTGCAGCGGTGCACCAAACCTGACATACTATCTACATGTACAAGTATATACCTGAAATTCAAAACTCACAGAAACATTTTCAAGAGTTATTGGAA
This sequence comes from Cylindroiulus punctatus, assembly GCA_034695085.1. NCBI lineage: Eukaryota > Metazoa > Arthropoda > Diplopoda > Julida > Julidae > Cylindroiulus > Cylindroiulus punctatus. The sequence goes on along the minus strand of JAQFYZ010001164.1, from coordinate 5,644 downwards.
CTAATTTCGTCTTATTTGCACTTTTTAGCAAGGAATATCCCATGGCGAATTTCTCCAAGTTTAGAGTCACTATTTCCACATGAATGTGCAATTCGGCAGCGAAGACAATGTCTTTCGCGTTCTGTTAATGTGTTTTCGATGCCGGTGAACGACGCCGTTTGTAAACATGATAACGATCCGCAGTGACCTTTGATAAATGGGATGCCCATTGCACACCACAATAGGACACGAATAAAGCAGCAATTGACATGAAGGACAAAGGAATCGACAAGGGCTGATGTGTTTATTCGCGTCTGCGATACCTCACGATCAACTGCATGAATTCAAGCCTGAATGAACTACGCGGTCACGTTTGTGGACGTCTTGACTATCCAAGGAACATGTAACGATAATATATACTGTATACCCAAATCTGCTTCCGCCATCTTTCCTCTACACTATGGGATTTTGTATGAAAACTGAATAACCACAAGTTGTTGTATAAAGTAGTGACATGTTGGAGTAAAAACTAGAGTCAAGAATCAAACGACAGATTACATTAATGTGAATTTGAAAAAAAAGCGTATCGATCGACTTACCTGTTCAGTAACCTGTACCTTTATAAAGAACGGCAGCGCCAGTCAGCCTATGAACTGCGCCCCTTCATAGTAACCTGTAAAGAAACGTAAAATCTTACTTTAAAATTTGCAAATGAGCTGGAGCAAGTCGTTCAGGCATGCAGTTTATTCAAATATCCCCATAAATGTCGAATTAACGGCTTAGAAGGCTGTATCCCATTAACCCAGCTACAGTATATCCAATCCACTAATTTGACATGCTAATGAAACTAACTCGCCGTGCATTAATAAATTAGGTTTTCATTAGGAGTCAGAGTAATGGCCATGACCACACCGGTGACCTTGCCTGCTGTGGCAGCGACAAGATAAGGACTCAGAGAACGAGGACTATACAGTATGTTTCACTGCAGTACTGCCAAATGCACCATCACGTTACAGGAAAATCACGTTTCGTTAGAAGTACACTGATTCCTCTTACAGAACACTTAATATTTGTATTAAGATCGTCTCATATTAGCTAATAATAAAACATTGTTAAATTTATCTTACAAAGTGAAAGAATGCCATATTTGATGTTTCTTATCTTATCAGTGTTGTTTCCAGGCATCATGTGCAAAGTACAAGGCCACTGTTTCCAAACTTGTTCAAATTTCGGAATTTACTCTTTTATAAAAAGGGAGTTAGCGCTGTAAGACGAAATTAACTTTTCGCGGCTTTAATAAATTCGTTGAGCTGCACTAACTCCCTAATACAGTGTAGGTTTCGTACGATAGAAATATTTTCCAAATAATAGTTATCCACGATATAACATTCAACATGCTACATATTCATGTAAATTAGAACCCATTCTCCCTTTATATTGTAGTTAGAAATTAATAAATTCCTGAAAAACATCGAAGACGTAATTTACTAAATTCGAAAAATTACTGAAATATTGTTGACAATTGGAACATGTTCCAGTGATCTCTCACATATAGGAACATACTGTATATTGTACACTGTATGGAACCAACAATCTATAAGTAGGCTGCTGTATAATGTTCCACAAAACCATACCATGCAGTGTATTGGTATACTGTATATACCAACAATGGCAGAAATATTTCATGAATACTTCATCTGTATATCTACTGTACATGTATAAGCTTAGAAATAGGGAGTGTAGACAATATACACAGTGTATAGGAATTCGTTTTTATAACTGTTGAAAAATTAATAAATATTGCATTCATCGATTTTAGTCATATTGCTGGGATCCGCAATTTTCGAATTTTCTTTCGTCTGATGACGCAGTATGAAGCCCTGTAAACTCACAATTGAGACGCAAAGCTATTCATGAATTACAGTGCGTAAATCGGAGAATTATGCTAATTTTCTACCAAAAACAAGAATTATTAGCTATAAATAATCTAATCTTCGCTTACGACAAAAATAAAGCGATGATCAAGAGATACATGTATCAGTTGAGGCGAAAATTTCATAACTGTGATTTGAGCTCATCTTATAGTTCGGCGCATAGCGGTTCCGTGATAAAATTTTCTATCTACATGAACAATCAACTCATTTCTTGATAATCAAATCGATACGTATACAATACCAATGCATTTCTAATCGCAGTAATAACGAAATCATGGTAAACATTTTTTGCAATGCATTTGTTCTAATTGCATGTGCTGTGTTCTCAGTCTGACAGTGCCAGTCTCACTTTCTATTGCAATCGTTGATTGAACACATGTACAGTTCAAGTGTCCTACTACACGTGTAGAAGCGCACACAGAACCGAGGTATTTTGAAATGCATTTTAATCCCACATCTCGATTTGCCTGCATTTAGAATATTCAGGCTATTCTCACAATGTTGATGCGGGTCCGTCTCCAGCGTATATTTTTAAAACATTTCCTAATCCATTTATTGGTGATTTATTGAATGCAGGTTCAATATCTGCATATACGCTTTTAACCTTATGAACTAAAAGCAGCAGAATTTTGTGCTAATTCAGTGACATGCAGCAGTATTCGGAAACAATGGCGTGTTCAATTATAGAGCCCTATAGTCGTTAATAGGCAAAAATGCATATTTCATTGATACACCTACTTCTCCATGACTGCAAAGCTTTGCCATCTGGTAACCCATTTCCTGGCAACAGGTGCGCAATATTTTCCGATGTTTTGGAGCGTGAACAAAGATGCATACGCCTAGGCAACCTGCTACACCATTCTGTGCTACACGATCCCAAAAGTTCACCAAAAACATATTCAAACCTTGCTTAATTGCGCAACACTGTTCCTTTGTTCTTGAAGGGAATAATGTAAACCACAGGCCTGGCCCGTGCTTTCTAACTAAATTATCAAATTTGAAACGTTTCATCTAACCTAAAACAATACTATTTTGCACACCATGAACAATTAAACTGAAATGTATGACAAAATAATTTGCATCGATGATTGTGGGCGACCAATCACTAGTGCTTATATTCAATCTATGCTTAGGACCTAAGAACCTATCTGGAAAAGATGCATGCTTCCAGCTAAATGCTGCCTATTATACATTTCCAGTTGTATCCCTCTCAATGGGCAATTATTTTGAAAACCTGTCCAAATAGTTGCGATAAAAATCACTCTTGTATAACGCAATCTAATTTACTTCATTCAGGCAGAAAAACGATCTGATCAGCAGCACGTTTGAATTAGTATTCGGCTCATGTGGCAAAATAAACAATTAAGACATACCACGATGGTAGACCGTTCACAGGAATGCATAAATGTTTTCAGCATAAGCAACAGCAACTTCTTTAAATTTGATAACAGGTGATCTCACAGTTTTCAGGGTAAACAGAGATTAGGAAAACCATCGATGAACATGAAAAACAGAATTATCTCAAAGATGTTCCGCGTTACGACATAATGATCACCTTGGATGTTTACTTCAAATAAGCGAAAAAGCGTTTTGATTAGATAACGTTAACACTTGCTGCACATAAACACGCATAAAATGTTGTTGTCATGCAATCATGCTGTTAAAGTGGAATAAACGCAATGCAGAAACTTTTCCGTTGCCAGCTCAGGCAGGTTCTGAAGCAGGCTTAGGAAAGTGGATAAAGTGAATTATTTTCCTAACCCAAATAAACTTACCGCTGAAAAAGACCCGCAGCAGCAAACAAAAGGGAATAATCGGCGCACAAAAAATTTGATTCGAGCATCCACAGAGCATGAAAACTGGACTAAACCCAATTACACGTGCGTTACGACTGTAATCCAGCCTCAATTACGGTAATTTGAATGCAGCTACGTTTATCGGGCCACCTTTAATCTTTAAAAAGATTCAATTGTTGTGCTGTGCGCCTGATTGAATTCAAATCTGGAACCGTGCCGGTTTCCCAAAACAATTTCAGCGAGAAACAAGAGTTCAGATTACAGCCATTCATTCTGAACTACACATTATGGCAGCAATGGGAGTATGTAGCATACAGCGAAAATAAAACTTCACATCTGCACAAGTTGCAACGTGTACGGTGTCTGGCCGAAATTTCAATTTCAAAGACACCTGCAAAATGTTCAGACAATTGAGTAAACAAACGTTTTTTTAAGCATTTAACACATTTTTTTTATCAAAAAGCGCCAAATCATGTGTTTGCATAACACTTTTCATACAATCTATAACATCATGAACTCATTTGCATGTCATACAGTACATTACGGTCCTTTCCAGATTAGATTTGTATGTATCAAACATGTTTTTTACAAACAATAATTCCAAATAGTCCACTAGTCCAATAGATACATTCTTATCACATTTCTTATCACAAATGTTGCTCCACAATTTTTTTCCCAGACTACGAATTTCCCTGACTTTTCTAGGATATCCCAACGGCCAGACACCCTGGTAAAGGGCTGTTCTTCAGCGTCTATCCTGCTTCAGGATAGAAATGATACGAGAGAGTAGATTTCTCCTAACGGCCAGTAGGCTAGCAGTGATTGCCTGGCGTCAAGGGGCAGCTAAATCAGAAACTGCATGAGTTCGTTTAGGTTAACTAGAACACAAAAACGACAAATTCTGGCAGCTAGCACAAGTGTAATTCTTGTCTATCCGACTAGGTGGGTTGAAATACATTACATGCATCAGTAAGAGTATTATGGGCACATTTGGAACAGTGACTATAGTAAAGTTTACATTACTCTGAGTAAAGCCTGCTCCATTCTGATAGCAGTTTACTGAATAGCCACGTTTTTACACAAGATATCTTGAGACTCATTGTATTACAATACTGTGAACCTAGTCAGCGGCCCTTAACCGTATATCAAGAATAATTTTTCAATGATCCTCAACCCGTTCCCGATTCCGATGCTTGACCAAAGCAATCGCCCAGCAAATTCATGCTGAAAATCACCCGATAAAACGCCCATCAAATGCCCAATATTTACGTGTTTATATCGGCGCACAACTAGGTCATCTTATTAATAATCGGCGAAGGAAGCTGGCCGCGAACAATAGCTTCAAATTGGATCTAATTGAGGTTTCCAGCTGGGAATCAGACGGCGGTAAAAATGACCAGGGTTAAATCTAGGTCGCGTTAACGTGGTTGGAGTTGTTCGCCTCCTCGTTAGCTAACGGTTCATTAGCTGCCACGGCGCATGGCGTCACGCGCCACTCATTCCCAAAGACTTAGAATATTTGATGGCCCAATCCGCTTCTGGCATTTCGTTTAATCAAGGAATTATTATTGCATTACCGGATTTTTTTTCGCTAATTTTTTCCAGGCAATTGCTACGCGAAGTGCACTTAATGCACTTAGAGCGGCACGGAGCCCTTGGTAATTAAATTTCTATTTACTTTGGAAAATACCCTCATGAAACCGCGTCACATTTAACGGGATTGCAAAATCGTGCAGAAAACCCACGTCACTATGAAACTGCCTGCTTAAAAGACACGGATCAGGGAAGAGCATGCACGAGTACATGCACATTGGGCGATACGTTAATTTAAAGGACAGACACCTGAACAGCACATTGTCTGAACGTCCCTAATAAGCGGTATTCATGTATTCATATTTTCAAGAGTGATTCATATTTAAAAGTAGAGCACACATT
>JAQFYZ010001163.1:0-26713 GCA_034695085.1 Cylindroiulus punctatus | reverse complement strand
ATGTAAACTTTCTCAACATTTAATGTAAACTTTCTCAACATTTAATGTAAACGTTCTCAACATTTAATGTAAACTTTCTCAACATTTAATGTAAACTTTCTCAACATTTAATGTAAACGTTCTCAACATTTAATGTAAACTTTCTCAACATTTAATGTAAACTTTCTCAACATTTAATGTAAACGTTCTCAACATTTAATGTAAACTTTAAACTGTCCAATATTTTTTCAAACATCCTCCTTTCTTCATGTTGATAACTGTTTTAACGTATTGGAATAAAAACTAATCATTCAAGCGCGATATGTAAATTTAACTAACGAAACATCAGAATTAGCAGGGAAATCCCGAGTGAACATATTGCTGGTGGTTGAAATTCTGGCGCCTGACCGGCAGCTGAAATAAATTAAAATCTCAATTATTTTTTTATATCAACTCGTTCATTGATAACGTGACATTAAAGCTCCTTCTGATAATCGTATGCAGTTTGAAAATGTATTTCTGTCAGTGATGCCAACTTTGTTTTAAAGAAGGATGATAGGATTAATGCTCATACTGAAAGTATTTTAACCAGTCGTAATATACTGTAGAATGGCACGCAAGATAACCATGTAGGCTGTAGTTACAGTGTGCATGTACATAACTACATTGGAATGCCCTGGTTGGTGGGTTGGTGCATAATCTTAATGTATTCCCCTTATAGCACTACTGTTAGTAGTGATTGCTGTCTGGAAAGGGGCTGTAGGAAAGTGCAAAAAAAACCAAAAAAAAAACACTGCTTGTCGAAACAATTATATCGAGTTAATCAGAAAATGAAAATTAAATTCTGCATAAAGTGGTTCAGTTATCATCTTCGCCTTAATTGCATTCCATTGTTTCATAACTTGAAACATAACACAATTCAACAGTAAGCATAGATTCAAAAATTATTTGAGCTACTAACCCTTAATTCTCTTGTATTTCTCCTCTGACACTGAAAATAATAATTCGAAAAATGAAGGCGGACTCTGACGCAATTCCGTAATACAGTATTGCTGTATTACGTAACTTACTGCAGCTTTTCTTGTAACATATGTCGGTCGTAACATCGCATTGGGAACACGAAGTTCCTGTTTTGTAAGGTGCCGTGCCCGCCTGGTTTCCTCTAGTTTTAGTAGCAGATAAACATTTATAAATTAAAAGGCAGCAAGAAAATGACAAAGAAACGGGCATTGGAATGAAACATTAGCTATAATAGTTGTATGCTCATTTCTTTATCTGTACAACCTGTAGTCACAAGTGTGTGCCGTGCGTATCTAAAATATCTAAATATCTAAAGTATATATAAAAGTCAAATTACTTTGGATAGTAGTTGCAGACGATGATGTTTTGATTGGGTGCGCATGATTTTCTGATGCCGCAGCCCAATAAGATGCTGGTTGCCCACACCAATTGGGTGTAATTAGTGCACACTTTCTTGCACGTCAAGGTATGGATGTCGTACTCAGCTGCTTCTTCAAACCACTGCAAGACAGCCTTTTCACCTTCGGAATGCGGCCCTTGGTAGAAATTCTGCCCAAACTTGCCAACCAGTAAGGGAGACACATCCGACGGATCTCCGGGAAGCATTGTGCAATTATTCGCCCAGGTTTGAGCGATTTTGGCCACGTCGTTGTCCCATTCCTACAACAAGCAGAGGTCAATTGATGAACATGAAAAATACAATCACTGAAGAAATAATGGCGGTAATACGACTAACCATTATACGACTAATTATAAACAACTGCACATTAAACGTGCGGTAAGCAATCTCCTCTTACCATATATTTATATAAATACATGTATATATAAATATAATATATATATATATATATATATATATACTATTTGCGTGCGAGCTTTAATTCACCTTGAGTGAAGCTGCCTTAAACCGTCACTAGAGATGTGAGTTGTGTAAACTGTTTACAAAACTGTATACAAGGCTTGTCTTAGAGTATGTTACCTACATGTACATGTGTTAGTGCTTCAGTGCACAGCCCTTGGCCTTTTTGGGAGTGCAGTAAACAGTAGTTTATCTGAGTTTGTTAAAGCCAGATAGAACATGTTTCCCCATGCATGTATATGCAACTGATCTGGAGTTAAGGAAGCTTCGCTGCATCTGGTTTTAGATTTACCACAAACGCATGAAACAGAGCGCAACGTTTTCCTATTTCAGGTTAAGCCTGCTTAAACGCTATATGCAGCGACTTTAACTCGAGTCAGGTGAACAAGTTTACACGCATGACTTACTTAGATTAAGGTGTCTTAGATTGCGTGTAAACATAGTATTATACACTGTACGTCGCATCTGGAAATCTAGATACTGTTTGAAAACCAATTAAGATAACATTTGTAATGCGTGAGAATATTGACTCGGTTTTAAATCTACACATCATTTTCGGTGTCCGAGGCATAAGTCACTAAATAGAAAACAACTGTATATCTTTATGGTGGACATAGAAAGGTTCACGTAGTTACCAACAACTGCATGTTGGATGCTGTGGGCGACACATTTTCTCGGATGTCGTTATGCATATTAACGATGGTCTTGATTTCCTTGGCAGTAAATAGTGTTGGCACCAGTACAGCATCTTCGATCAGCATTTTGCTTCTCTTAAATTCGAGATCCAAATTTCTTCTGTTGGAAGATTCGAGGTCGGATTCGTTCCCCACATTTTCTCCAGCACGTCTTTCGAGGAAATTTCCTGGCATTTTTTCGTACGAATGTACCATCGTCTTGTCCGAATCATTCGTCCCCAAGCTCGCGTTTATCAGGACGATAATTACGATAAAAGATGCCAGAAATCGGGCGCCCATTTTGACAAAATGCTCCTAATTTCGCGTTTTGAATAATTGGAATGAAAGAACAAAATGGCGTGCTCCTAATTGGAATCGCCGCACGTGCTTTGTCACCCAAATCTATATTAATAAACAATCAACATGTTTTTTTGTACCGAGGTTTCTGAACCACAAATATTGGTTGAGGGCTCATTTTAAATATCTCGCCGGGCAGGTTGCAATAAGGTCTCGGAGTTTTTGATCATTCTATCCGATCAAAAGTTATCGGCCATCAAAATCGAATCAATTTAAAAAAAAATACAATTTCCCAATTTCGAGAAAAACTTTGTCGATTCAGGTGAAGCAAAGATTTGCTGACGTAACGGCCCTGGTGGAAAGATTAGTATACATCAGTATAAAAATGATAGTGATATCAGTACAAATATTCTGATCTTTGATGATATTAGCATAAATCTTACTGTTATCAGTATTGTTATACTGACCAACAGTGGTATAACAAAAAAAAACGTTTAATAAATTATTGCCATGTACACTAAAATTATCGCGTCTGTAGTGATATTTATAACAGACATACAAATTCATTAATTTTCACTTAAAATAAATAAAATCGCCAATAAATTTTATAGTCGCTATAATGATGTCACTATATCAGTAAATGGTACTATAGTGACACATACTGATGTCACTACAAATCGGTATACTGTATAATGACACAAGTACACATCACTATACTTTGCTGGCATAAGCATACATCAATACACAGCAGTAATGGCAATATAAATGTGACGTCATAGGGCACTATAGATGCGGGGCCTTTTCAATGGCATTGCGAAGTCTATGGCAAATTGTACAGCGAAGCTAGCACCGGGCCCCTAGTAGTAAAATTTGAACAAAATTTCTTTTTAATCGGTTTTATTGAAACTGATTAACGCGCAAAACAAAGCTATTTTAAAATTTGCGAACTAAAATTTTCGGTTGTTGTGAAAACAGCAGTTTTCTCAACAACATTGAATGGCGAATGTAAACGTCAGTAATAACAATAGGAAAATCGGCTGCATCCCAGAGCGGTGGACTTGTCCTAAAATGAATTTAAATTTCCCATATAGTAAATTATTAAGTTTCAGTACTTTACATGTGAATTCCATTACAGCGACGAATTCACTGCAGAATGAATCGAGAAACGGCTACCAATCTCGTTTCGTCGCTATAATGGAACCGGGGTATAACAATGTGAGAATTGAGGCTCGCCTTTGTTGGTTCCACCAAAACAGACATTTCCACTGCATTTCGAAACGCATTGACAGTGCTGATCCAGCACTTGGTCAACCCTGCAGATGATCCCAGCACAACACAGTTTACTCGGATCGTTTTTCAGACCAGCAGGAGCTGTTTAAAAAAAATGCGTGATTATAGGTTGAAAAAACCTAAGTTACGGAATTCGATTAGATACTCAACTGCATTGCTGGCACATTTTTCTGCAAAAACTCGACCTTATCATTTCGTTCGACCAGCACATTTGGGGACTGGGAAATCCTGGATTTTTCCCGCATTTTTCGTGAGCATCCATGCAAGGTACTGTAACAGAAATCAACTCATTAACGACCAAATTTCTTTATCACAATTACCTAATCGCGAGTTCTTTGTTCACCAAACGTTGCTTCTTAAATTTCTAACGATTATTATACATGTACCTGACCAAGAGATGGTGTGCATGGTCATTTTTCAGCCATAAAATCAAAATCTTATCTAACAGCTATTGCATAATAACTCTTTCATTCCTTTTCCTTATGAAATAAAATCATTACTTTTATTATTATTATAATACAATTTCAATGATACTTTTATCCTTAGAAATTCCATATGAAATAATTAACACGTTTAATTTAAAATTCATCTACATATTTACTTATACGGAAATCTATTGCCGCTGCTGCATTGCATCTCACGTGGGCTTAATTAGGACATCTAGACTTAATTAATGAATCGTGAACGCCACCTATGGTCACCACTTTAGGAAATGTAAATGAACCTGAACAATCAAGCTGATCCCAACCAGGCAAGCATTGACACCTGCATTTGCTCTCATCTAAACGTCCACAATTATGGCAGTGGAGATCGCAACCTGAAAATTAAGAAATATAAGGAAATTCATCAAATCATTACTTTGAGGATCCCATACTTGTCATGGTACAGTAGAACCTGTCTAACTCAATACTGTGGGGACCGGGCATCACGTATCGGTTTAGACAAGTTATTGACTTAGGCAGGGACATTAATCAAGCGTGGGGACGAGCTCGGGACCGACCTCTGATATTAGGTTATGGAGGTTATACGTTTACACAGTATTGAGTTAGACTGGTTCTACTATAATTGGATTCACGACTTACTACAGTTGGATAGTTTCAGCCTGTTACATTGATCTGGCGAAACTGCAACGGATGAAAACGCCATTTAGATCCAAATTGACGGTTTAATTATACATGTAAAACATCAAATATTGTTAGCATCATAGCGCACTATACCACAGGCCTTTTTCGAACACAGGGCTCCATTTTGAATGTTTCCGCAGTTTGAACACGGGTATCCAATTTTATAAGGAGCTTCACCGACATAATTTCCTCTTGGGCAGAAACATATTGGAAAAGAAGAGAAGAAAATATGCACATGCTTTTTCACAACTCACTAACTAATGTACAAGTAAAAGAAAATTTGCGAGCAATCGTTGATTACAAGACCGAATATTCGATTGATCGTAGACAATTTTTTCAGGAAGTTGCATATCCTGCACTCTTTCCGCTTTACCGATTATGTGATGGGTTTGATAATACATCTGTAGCGTAATCAAATTAAGTATAAAAATGGAATATTTACGCCGGGAAATAATGACATACGATGAGGTGCTGGTTTTTCGAGCATGTCGTTACGCCACAGCCCACGAACTTACTATTGGCCCAAACCACCTAAAAAAAAATTACTCGATTAATGTGGTTAAGTAAAATTTGGTTTGAAGAAATCGTTCAATAGTGTTTGACCTGGGTATAATGACCGCACATTTCGGCCGCACAATGCAAGGTGTGTATATCGAAATCCTTCCTCTCTTCGAACCATAGCTTGACCGCTCTTTGTCCACTCATGTCCGGTCCCATATACAGGTTCTGACCTAGCTTTTTGGACAGGGGATGGTTGGGTGGAAATCCGTGCTCAAAAATGCAATGTTCCGCGTATTTTTGGGCCAGCATAGCTGCATCTTCGTGCCACTCCTAAATAAGGAAACTTTCATTGACCACTTGTAAATTTGTAAGCCGCGTTTTTTTTAAATGCACCATAACTAGGATGTCGAAATTTCACAGGACTGCATTTCTTGAAACTTCAGCTTCAGGATTTATTCTCAGAAGTTCAAAAACAGATTTGTTTCATTAGCCATTTTACAAGCTTCAAAGAAACTTAAAGTTCCCTCACTAGATATGCGACTTTACACGACTTGCTTTAAAGTACATAACACTTGGTTGCATGTTTCAAAACACCCAGAATCCGTTGTTTCATAACGGTGGGCTATTTAAGATTGCTTGAAACACCAGCATACTGTAACTGCATGCATTTCCCCCCATACGTTTGTCCCCTGTCTGGGATTAGGGAAACTTCACCCACATGCAAAAGAAATGTATTTCAAATGCATTCTGAAATGCATTGCAAATTGTAAAATGTATTACAAATGTATTTTTAAGAAAAAGCTCCATGATAAATGCACTTTAGAATGCATTTACAATACATTATGAAATACATGTATGTCTCAATCTACATACTGTATATTTTGAAATGCATTTCAAAATGCATTTCTTTTCCATATGGGCAGATGAGGTTTTACGTTTTCGGCAAACTCAAGAAAGAGGAAATCCAGGGTTCATATGCACCTGGAAAGTCAGGGAAAGTCAGGGAAGAGCAAAATGGTCAGGGAGAGTCAGAGAAAACTACGTTTTTTGCTGTAAAATCAGTTAAAGTTAAGGAAAATATGTTTTTCGAGAAAATAAAATTGAAAAATAAATTCCATCCCAAAAAATACCCAAAAAATAATATGTTTACATGTTTATTAACTATTTTGAGATTTCTGCTGACCATTTGCAAAACTTGATATTAATAAACATTATATTTTTCTCATGAGCAGGTTTAAAAAAATTTTTTACACGATTTATAAGTCAGGGAAATTTACTTGAGTTGTCAGGGAAATGATTTTGTAAATTTGAGTATGAACCCTGAAATCACGTGCTCTTCGCAAGTAAAAGCTGTTTAAACAGTTTAGCTATTTTTAACTTGCTTGGTTTCAGTTGCCTCGAACCAAAGCGCCCCATGCCGATCCCAAGACGCAGGTAAATCTTGATTTACCTGCATGATTTAGGTTAAGGTACATTATCTTAAAGCTTGTTTAGTTTACGATGGCATACCATAAAGTTCATGTCACCCGCAGGCGGTTGCACCATGGCCCTATACTCATTATGCATGTCCAGGATGACCTTTTGCTGGCTGATGGTAAATTTTGAATTCATCCTTATTTGCATGGCGGCCGCATTCCCCGAATTCCACATCTGGGACTCAGAGCCAATCTCGTCTTTGGGCGTAACACACGTGATTCTTGATTTGGGTATGACCATCGGAATTTCGTCGAGTTCTTTGGACCTGTCCAGCTTGATTCCAGGAAGCTGGACACACACTTTGTCCGCAGTTTCTCCAGGAACGACATGAGGGATGGAAGCGATTGCGATAATTATGGAAATCACAGTTTTCGTGGCCGTAAAGCGAGTTTTCATAATGAAGAAATGGTGGTCATTTGTCCACTGTCACTGTCACAACCTTACTGCACAAGAACTACTGAGACAAATACGTGATTCGGATGACGATGTATTTTGGAGGCCAAAATGACGCCATCGATGAGACGTTGGAATGGCCGTCACATACCATTCTCTTGACTATGAATAACCCTGAAATAAGGTATTTGTTTCATTTAATTGGTTACCTTGTCAAAATATTTTTACTTCGAAATTATTATTATGTCGAAACGACGGGCTCTATAACTGTAAAAGCTACTTACCTGGAATGCATTAAAGAGGCCAAAATGGCTTCTTATACATTGTTGCAAATTCGGTTGCATGCTATCACGTACATGTACGAGCGGCAATGTTTGCTTTTATGAAACAGTCAACACCTAGAAATGATAAACATAACAGGAAGTTTTGCTTCAAATTCTCGCAACTGACTCATGCGGTTCAAATGCAATTTAATGTTTGTTTAATATTCAAGGATGTCCATGGCATTTTAGTTTCATTTTTGCACCACTTCCTTCCTTCGTTCTCCAATATCATTTTAATGAATGCTCTCTGCATTGTGGCTTCAGTCAAACTCAACTTTAGCTAACTGTAGATTTACAAGCACTTGATATCAATTTCCGGCGGTCACATCTAGATGACATACTGTGTATATATTTATATACATATATACAAGGTTCAGGAGGCTACACAGTGGTGTTCATATCAGTGTGTGATACACCTCATTATGTTGAAAGCAAGAATGGGTCAAAATCGATGTAAATTGTCATTTTTAGCATTTTATAGTTACATGTATTGCCATGGTTAATTATTTTGTTCTACCATATTATTATGGTCTACCATATTGGTGAATCATACGGTCAAGAAATCAAGAGAAAATGATTACAAACCTGTTACAAACGACATCAATTGGGTTGGGGGTCCATCAGCTGTTGCAAACGACATCAATTATGGTTATTTCATGTAATGTGCCCAACAGAGATTGGTGAAATCGTAGTACATGTTCCTCCCTCAAATGAGGTAAAACTGCTGGTTTTTTGGTTTGTACGCGTTGGTGGCAGCAAGAATGCGTATAAAGTGAAAACAAACCAGAGGTTGCGTCAATGCCGGCACTGCTCGATCGAAGGGAAGCTGTAGCCATGACGAATCCAGCGTTGCCATGGCAACATAATATCCATGTATTCATCTGGCTATATCCAGGAGTGCATATCATATTCTTTGTAAATTTGTAAAGTATTTGGGGGTGTCACGCCCCAACGCACTCACGCACTCAATCCAACAACCAGTTATATGACATCAGGTGGTTTTTGAGGAGTATACATTTTGAAAGTTCATACTATAAAATATCGGCACCAAAAGTAATCACTGAATTGCAGCGCCACCAGGTATCTTTATCTGAAAGCTGAGCACCTGCTAATAAAAAGTGGGCTTCTCATTACGGCTCTTAGGTTGGCAGTGGTTGCCTGACAGTTGGGCAGCTACTTAAAGAAATCAAGCTTACAATATAATATTTGGGTTATGATAAACAAAGAAAATCAAAAAGAAATAAAATTGGACAGCTAGGATAGCAGTCATTCGTGTCTAACCTACTAAGGAAGGTTTGGAAGGTTGTTATATACCATACATATTTTATAAATATTTGAAAGGGTTAAATCGTTGTTTTAAATTAAGAAAGGAAACGTGGAGTATTATAAACCGATATTTAATTACATCATACCGAATCAATATGATGGATACGTTTATCGTTTATATAAAACGGAATGACGATAGGATCTTGTATATTTGGCATCTTAAACACGTTAAATCAAGCAAATACTGATGGTCCTTCATCAGTGTGGGTTAAAGTACATGAAGATTGTCGCAAGACTTTGAACTGAAATTCATCTTTCTGAAGAGGTCCCTGACGACGCTCTTGGATCGCCTGGATGCACTTTTCTTTTCCGATCGGCTGTTTCTAAGAAGGCTGCTCTGACTTTTGTCCCTTCGTGATTGCAAGGTTTTGTCCTCCGACTTTTGGTGTTGTTTTAGTCGGATTTGGCTTAAAATGCCCACTAAAAGTTCGTCCACATTGTGGCTGATCCACTCGGAGGTCTCGATGAACTTACAGCCGAAAGTGGTCGCTGCTTCACGCCCTTCTACAATACAAAAAATCGGACTAAGTGATGCTAGTTCAAATTTCTTGTGACTGAATTATATAGGCGAAATTTGTCGCCTTGTGAACTTTGCTAGACATTATACATGTACGTGTCAGTTTAGATGTTTTTATCAACGTGTAATTTTCTAGGTAGTCTTTTTTAATCGATACAATGATTGGATATGTTATAGGTACATGTAGTTATAATAATAATAATAATAATAATAATAAAATGATGGATAGTTATAGTAGAAATACCAACTGATGGAACTGAAGGACAGCCAATCAGAGAGGTGTCGCTTATCAATAAGGGATTCCTGGTTTTAAGTTGTTGAAAGGAAAATGGCTGACGCCTCGAGCTGAAGCGCCTCCAATGTTTTTTTCTTGTTGAGCTCCTTCCTCTCACCAGTGGCGCTGTAGGCAAAATACTGGACTTGGTCAATCGCAAACTGGCGATTGGATTCTATTGGTCGGCGCTTTCAGCCCAGTTCCATCACTTCGTGGTTCTTCTTTAGTGTCGATACCAATTCATGCAATAACGTACAGGGTGACGATCATGTATTATAAGCTGCTTCCAAGAGGTATCCAGGGGTGTCACCTCACACCCTTTTGCACACAGCCACCTTTGCATGTACATGTACATGTATATCTAAGTATACAGTTCCTCTACGTGTTTTTCTTTGAAAGATTTTCGAAGATCAAATTTTTTCCGAATCAGTTGTCTTCTCGTGCGGCTTAGAATTTCATGATGATGAAATGCGAAATGAAAATCTGGAACCTTTCATTCATCAAAAGTAGAATGAGAGTCTAAGTGGGGGTTCGGTTGCAGCTGCCTCGTCCTGGATTCGTGTGTGATTAATTTTGCGCTTTCAGAAATATTTCGAGTCCTTTCTCACAATTACTGAGTTGCGACAGACAAATGCTCGTGGACAAACTATTCGCTGGTTTTCTACTTCTCGTTTCGCCGAACAAATATTGACTTTGTATTACCAGCAGCCAGGCCTAGGCAATACAGGGCATGCATTATCGCGTTGTTGCAGACTAAACAATGCTAGTCAAAAATGCTGAATTGTAAAGTAGCTGTCATGTTGGGCTGGCAATGAGAATATCTTAGCCGCCCCCAACCCCTGTTCCCACCTGCCTCCCCCTATCCTCCAATAAAAACAATGGAATTGTTGTATACACTTGTATTCGGTATAAGCTCATGTTTGGAGTTTGCGCTTTTGTAAGGAAAGCTCGCTTTATCCCCTTTTGTGCCATAAATGCGTGATGCTGAAATTCCGTGCCTATTTTTAATGCCAGCCATAGTGGAGCATAAAATCCCTTTGAAGAATTTCTTGTCCTACAACTTTCGTTCTTATGCTCTTGTTATCTGGTGTCTCCATGGCTCCAGCATTCGATAAAAATTTGAATGAAAATATGCTATTATCGATTGTTGTGTGGAGCCAAAAATCCGGAAGAATTTAATTGGTTTTGGGTTTCAAAGGAAAATTTCGGAAACTTATTTTTATTTCCGATTTTTTTTTGCTGATTCTAGCCATGTTGAGAAAGCTGGCATAGTCTCTCGTTTCTTACAGCAGCAGTCTTATTGCTTGGTTTTTCAGACATCCAGCTGGTGATTGAACACTTGACGTTATTCGAAAAATATATTGGGTGGTTTTAACGCTTTTCGTCGAATTCTGTACGTAATCCTCATCTTCCAAGAACGTTTCCGAACATCTTTCAAATTGTAAGACATTTCAAAATATATCAGTCTCTCGAAGCTACAAGACTTAATCATAGTCGTATCCTCATTAACAATGAGGACATTTTGTTAAAAGAGTATAAAAGTTTTTTATTTTATTGATGTTATAAGCTGTCTTTATTCATAGTCATTTCAGCGTTTTAGGCAAGTCTTATAATTGTGCATTGGTACTTTGTCGAATATTAGACACCTTCAAAGTTTCAATGGGGCCTTGTCCACGACGAAATAAGTGGTGTTTCAAAGATGCATCGTTTACATTGATGCTTCTTTTCGTTTTATACGGTCGACTACAAACCGAATCTCATCTCGTTTTTGAGATGTTTTGGATCGCGTGGCAATAGTTTAGTCTCTTTAGGAATTAAGCGACTGAGAGCGCCTATTGGCTATTGGCCGCTTTGCTTTTAAGGATCTTGGAAAAAGGATTAGAAAATCTTTGAAATTAGGTGATGCTACTCGAAAGTACCTTTCGAAAGTGTCCGTTGGAGCAGCTCGGATATTTATCTGTACTTGAGAAAATCCACTAGCTTCTTCGCCGGATTTAATCTTCTAATGGTTGAATTAAAATCACCCCTTTTTCACGAGCGATAAATGCTCAAGTACGCCAATTGTCTCATCCGGCTACTGTACACGAGTCTTCGGAAAAAAAGGCTTTAGTCTTCTACATTTATTCCAACTCATAGGCGTTGCATGGCGACATCTGCTCAAGGGTGATATCCTGATTTCTCTTTTATTGGGCCATGAAAGCGGAACTATGTCCGCCAACGCCTTAGCGCTTATGAATTTCTACTACTGATTTTTGGTGCCAACAGTCTACTTCCAGACGCAGACAGCTGCGACTTAATGTCCGTCGTGGTCATTGTGTGAGTTGGAAAAGACTTTGCAAGTTATGGGCAGTTGTTGTTTCAATCGTTGGTTTTATTGTCAAGAGGGCCAAGGATGGCAGTGTTTATGCCTCTTTACGAGGGTTGCTGCGCACAACGGCCAATTGATGGGCTGTAATGCGACCTTTTCTGACATCGGGCGTAAATTTAAAACGTCCAACAATTGGTGCACATTCCGAGTTGGATGTCCGATGCTTTCTTCAGCATAATGACGTTTGATTAGGTCATTCACTTTACGTGTAATTCGGCACCACCCTCAGGATCGTCCAGGAAGCTTCAGATCTGAGCCTGCCAGGCTGTACTTTAGTTTAGTCCATGCTCTAACTGTGCACATTTTAGTATATATATATTGCCATGCTACATCCCATGCGAATTGGGATGTAGAAACCTGTAATAGTAACAAAATCCTATCTTTCCAAAAAAATTCTCCTTTATGCAGATCTAAGCGAAATAGGCAATGCCATTAGAAATTCATCTCACCCATTCCACTATATAACCGATCATTTAAAAAAACTCCCTGATACTAGACATACTAAATATTTCCAATTTCATAACGATAATATGAGTAGCAAATTCTTAGACAACACATTTCCCTACCGATCTTATCATCCATGGAACAGTTTACCACTTTCATTGTGTTCACATCTATTTATGAATGCTCCAGAATATCATGTCAAACTAGCTGCAAACATTGGAAAATGAAAATCGAAGAACATATTTTGCAAATGTGATATGCCACCTGTTTTCGGACTTTGTTTTCG
The DNA here is from genome assembly GCA_034695085.1 of Cylindroiulus punctatus. NCBI lineage: Eukaryota > Metazoa > Arthropoda > Diplopoda > Julida > Julidae > Cylindroiulus > Cylindroiulus punctatus. The sequence continues at coordinate 13,562 of JAQFYZ010001163.1, read as the reverse complement.
ATTAACCGTACGTCTATTTTGTATTACTAAAACTTTTGCTTTATGAACTGTTTGTAAATGTATCTTTGCTCTTGGCATCCGTATCTTTGCTCTTAGTGAGTGCTAATAAACAAATAATAATAATTTTTTTTTGAACATTTAACGCCTGAAAGTCGGCGTTCCCCACATGCTCTTAAGATGACAGTGATTGCCTATCGACAAGGGGCAGCTACAGCGAACATTTAGCGTAGGGTATAAAATAAAGTGGGCCCAACGGCCCACTTTGGCAGTGATTGCCTGGCGGTTGTCATAAATAAATCAATAAATAAATCAGATTGTGAGACTGGACAAATTAATTGTTTATTTAAGTTAGGTTCGACAACTTGTACAGGTGTCATTCGGTCAACATCGCAAGTTTCGGTTATGAAAAATGAATTAAGGGCAGGTGTGCATTATTTTGGATTGGATTTTTTTTCCGTTCGTGAAGATTTTTCTCGGAAGATCGACTGGGGTATTTCATTTGTTTTCTTTTTATAAGAAGGCTTTTGTGGGCTTGTTTTTCTAGCAGTGCTTCCATTCTTTCCAGCAAGACAAGAAACCCGCAATAAATATTTATGTAGCAGTAAAGAAAGTTTTCTGCGCGCTTGAAATCTCTGGCTGCGGTTGGGACTGGCCCGTCGGGAAAATCGATGAAAATTATTACGGCAAAGTCGTGTGGCATGGACTACTAATGGGCGTCCATGTTTCTGCCTTGTGGCTTAGCTCCCAATGTCTCCATCATTGCCTGGCTCTGCTTTTAAATTATCCTTAATAAACCAAGCCATCCGATGGGGCATCTTGGAGCGCGCCCTTAAGAATGTTGATTTCATTCTTAAAGGGATCCGCGACCGAATTTTTAAGCAGTTTTACACTATTTGTTCGGTGTAGACTAGAGCAGCGCTTTATATCGGATAGAGGGTCTCGAGTATTCTCACCACAAATGTTACCTAAACGATGCAATCTCGCATCTGGAATAACAAACTGTGTTCTAATAAACTTCGAGTTTGTCTACAAGTTGTGCAATTCCATCTTTTTGCCTTTAAGGTTTACGTGCTTCATAAACCATTGTTTTCAGAAATTGTCTTTAGTTATTTTTTGGCCTAAATGCAGCTAGAATATTTATTGGATAGATGTTAGTATTGGAGTGTGAGCTGTCGCACTTTCCCTTACCCTGGCAAGACAACGTTCTTGATTAGTCCCAAGGGGATACTTTCAAAACCTATAATCATCTTCTGCTGCGATAACATGCCACTTTATAAATGGCCTATTATTGCCCTTGTTGCAGCCGAGAACGGCAATAAGAAGAGTAACACGCAAGTGTGCGCACTTCACGTTAAGCAATTGAGATAGCAGGTCAACTGCTGATGATAATGGATGATTACACATGTATTAAACAAGATAACGGGGAAACGAAATAGACAGCAATGTAGAAATTGCGATAGACTAGCGATGCACAAGTCTCGTGGGAATTGAGTGACTGCAACGTACATTCGATATACAGTACTGTACCTTCTTCTGACGCGCTGGCATTTGTAAGTGAAGGCTACTAAATTGGCGACTGATAACTTACCATGCTCTGATGATAAAGATCCATTTACCTGTGATGTGACTTCAGTATCCATCAGTGTTTCTCAAACTGTTTGGAAACACCCTACCGCCCCTGAAATATTAAGGCCCATTGAAAGTGCGTTTTGATTTTTGGGACACCCTGCACAAAATTGCGAAACTCATTTTTTCCTCTCCTGATCAACATATTAAAATATTTTATTTTGTAAACATGAAGAGGGACTTGCGTTTTATTGGTTGTACTCTTTGACAACTTGTGAAAATGTATATGATATTAATAAAAACGATAATTCTAATTTGACTTTTTAGTTTGCTTTATGAGCGATAGATGGCAGCACCTGCCGTCTGAATGAGAATATATGAGATCTAGAATTTGGAACAATTCTTAAAACGAAATGTCTTTTAATTTTATATAGTCCAGGAACTTACTATCAATATAAACTTCGAATTAAAACATTTATTTTCATTTGAAATTATCTTATCTGTCCAAAAGTAGGTAAATTCAATTGCAAAAAATCACTTTCAATGGGCCTTAAACTTGAAATGTTCTAGTTATGGGGTTGGGAAGATTCTTTGATGTTTTCGTAAATCCCAATAGATGGCCTAAGACACTTCAGCAGCGCCCAACGTAGGGTCGGCCATACAGTTTTTCGAATTAATATCCGATTAGCCAATTATAGAGCTGGGCCAATGGGTTTCGCCTCCTTCGTCTTATTAAAGGCTGATAAATCTGCGGGATTCAGCGCTTGCACTTTGCCAGCAAGTGGGTGCCATCTCGGGTAGGATGCACTGTCAATCTTAAGGCACGAAAAAAATCGTTATTTTCATCCATTCTTTCCTCTGCGGATGGCCTTATCTCGATGGAAGTGGCGTCTCACCCTGAAGACCTGTAGCCCGTCTCCATAAAGCGTGAAGAATGCCTCGAAATGGCTTGTTGCCTTATTATGATCATCCATGGAGCCGTAAAAGAGTAATAGGCAAATGTGCAGCGTGCCATGCATGATGGGAAATGGAGATGCAGTCTTGTCATTATCATCATCATTTTGGTCTTCATCAGGCCGTTGCCGCTGCGATTAGGCGACAGCTCTCCTGCCTGGCTTTTAAGTCCGAAATATAATTCAGAGAGATGCAGTGAGAGACTTTTGCCAGTTTGGAGCCATATTAGACAGGCACTCAGAAAATCCCTGGAGTTATTGCCAATGTTCCGGATGCCAGGCTGTCAGTCTGTCACGGGCTGGGCACTGCGAATTAACGCATTAGATCCAAAATGCGCAATATTTGAATGTTTCTACGACCATTTCGAAGAATTATTTTTGAACTTCTTCACCAGTGGATGCAACACATCGCTCGGCGCTGTTGTTCCAAAAATAATACTATTCGTAGATATGGATAAGAAGGAAACAAAATCATGAACATGGTGCGGCTGAATTAGTTAGGTGATTTCACTTTGGCGCTGCGTCAACATGTTATTATAGTTTGCTACTGAAATGGATTGTGTGGCGGAATTTATAGTTTAGTTTGTAGTGCGAAAGTAGTGCAGTAGAAGTTCCGAGGACATACCCCTTTAAAATACAACAGCTACTTTGGGTTACTCAGTTCAGTAACGCCAGATGTGAATGATAAGAAATCATTATCGTGAACATCAACAACATTATCAATGATCATTAAATGGTGGTCACCATAATCATTTGTGCTGCCCAGCGTTTGGCTAAATAAGGTTGGGTTAGAATAAGCACAGTATTACACTGTATGTTAGTTTCATGTTGTTGTTCAACGGCGGTATATAGATTGAAGTTTGGCAAAATATTTCGGAAGAAGTGTTGTGTCTGGCAATAACATCGCTTTGTACGCTAACATGTATAAAGCAATTATCAGAAAAGTCAAAACTAATTGCAACATGTATAACTTCTGGACTAAGTTGGGTAGTTCCTGTGCTGCGCTCAAAAACGTTTTCATTAATGCAAATTCTGATAAATTAGGCATATCTAGCAATTTGACTGTACACATTTTCGTTAAACTGGCAAGTAGTTTGGCAGTTATTACTGGCTCATAAAAAACCCTTATCATTTGTACGGCTGATTAAATTTGTCGCTGAGTTATTGTCCGGGCATCCATCTTCCGTGGATTAATTTCGTCTACTGCGGATTAAGGTCATCCAGGGCACGAAACTTTAGTTTCCTTCCAGATGAGAAATATCTATTTTTAATCGGGAAATCATTTCGCAAAGGCCGATCGGCAGAAATCAAAAGGTTGCGAATATGGCCTGGAAAATATCGATCTGTAGTGGCCTCTGTTTTCGAACGATTAAATTGCTAGTAGCGAATTGGTGGGGGTGCATCCTCATTTAAAGTCATCTGAAAATTTAGCCTAAGCTCTTAAGCTTTTCATTGATAAAATGGAGGAGAAATTACGGACAATATTAGCGAGGCAAATTCATCATCCCGTATTATCATCGTAATTACAAATTTGGCTAAATTCGAATGAACTAAACTAATAATTCTGCGTTTCGTTTATCTTTTGCATATAAGTGTTACTTTTGCATGGTTATCTTCTAGGTCATCCAACTGACGATTGCTAAAATTTTCGTCTTTCAAGTTTGGATATTCATGGGATAGTCCATGGGCATTCACGGACTGCTATCATAAATTCGCAAGAAAAGAGAAAGTGCCAAACTGAACGAAAGAAAAAAATTCGCTTTAGTAGCTTTGGTCGAAACCTAGATATGCAAATTCCATTGTTGTTTCGAGTAAATGGCGTAGGACGGATAACGATTGCCCGTATTTCATACAGCGATATGTCGTCTTTTCATGATATTTTTTATCATTTTTTTTACCTCTGTGCGGGAATATTTATGCGACTTTCTTGGGAAAAGATAAGACTTCTTAGCTAAAACGGGACAGAAGTGGATGTCTCGGTGCAACGTGTTCCTTGAAGTAGAAATGAAATATACTTATAAAAAACTGTAATAAAAGCAATGAAATGCGGCATTTGTTATTCGATGTAGGTTTTAAACGCAATGCAGCGTGCATCGTGAGTGGATACGGCATTCTGGGAAATTCCCATCAGACTGCGTGGAAACGCGTTGAAATTTGTCTCATTTTTATCTAGAAATTCGCCCTCAAAGACTTGCAATAATAATTTGGTCGTGTTTTCTGATTACTTATTCGATTTCGTCCGCTGAACCGAGTGTGCACGGAATGATGAATAAATACGACACATGAAAAGGCGGACACCAAGTCTTCTTATTGGGGAAATTCAAGTCAATGTTCGGTTTTATGACCTAGAGATGCGATCATGTGCAATGATTAAATACAATTTTCAATTAAGCAAGATTTTTTTTTTTTTTGCAAAAAAACGTCCATTGGAATTAGCCCTTTGAACAGCTCGAGATGTGCACAATGTAATTCAAGTGTCAAAAATATTGAATTCACATTGTAGAATATGCGGTACATGTGTATGCATGTATCTCGAGTTCTTAAGGTTGCTTTCTGAAACAGTTTCGTTAAAATGGTAATCAAAATTATTGATCTTTTCGATTTAAAATTTGCTGTACGTAACAAGAATATGAAAATAACGGGGAAATTGAATTAAGAAAGCAAAATTACAATTTACTTGAGCGAAATGCCTGTGATAAAATAAATGATATTGCAAATTAAAGCCTGAAATAGAGACTTCGAGATCAACCTGTATGGTTATAAATCCATTATTATTATCCCTGTTTGGAGCATAGGCAAGTCATTAACAATTTAAGAGTAAGGCTCAATGTACGTTGAAGGAAGACAAGAAAAGTAATTAAAACCTTTGGTTTGCATTACCGCGTCGTCTGAATTAATGATCAGATGATTCCCTTTCTTTGAGCGAGCATCTTTAATTAACCTTAATTATCTCGAACAACCTCCTCTTTGGTACGCTTAATCGCTGCAAGCCCAATTACAAGATGGGCTGATATGCTAATTTTAGACAGGCCTGACCCGGTTAATTAATGCAAACCTGAGCTCAGCGAGGATCGCTTAATTTGGACGTCTTAATTACATTTTTTCAGGATTGGTGTATGCAGTAGCCTCGTTTTTGCTATTTTTTGCAACGCAAGCTTTATAACTAACTTGGTTCATTTTCTGAACTTTTTATGTCTGTTTTTCGTGTTTCTTGGTGATGTTGCAGCACGCTCGGCTTAACGAGCTGTTTAATTTGTTTTACAGCCTTAATAAGTGGCTTTTTATTGCTGCCTCTGTGTAATCTAGCCTTTTTATTAGCTAGGGAAATTTTACAAAAATAATGTGGTGTCGCCAAAAAAACTGCTGATGAATATTTTTGTGGTGAACTGAAAGGCGGTGGATTGGAGATTGTTAACACGGCTATAAAGGCTAATTAATGTCTGTATTCTGAATGGTAATGCCGTAAGGAGTTAAATCGGAAAATTGGAGTAAATCCAGTTTATGGAAAACTCATCTGCGAATACATGTGAAAGTATATAAAAACAACTCAACCTCGTAAAATGATTACTTTATTTTAAAAAAAAAAATGGCGAATAATCTTTCTACTGCATCCAAACACTAAACATCATTATCTCTGATTAGTTTTTTACAGAGCTATGATTTTTATGGCTCAAAACGTGATTCTGTTTCGTTTATCATGAATTCATTTCAAGCCCCCCGGTGGTTATATTAGTTTAAATCAGTATAAAATTTTATTGATATCAGCACAAATATACTACCCCTTATGCTGAAAATGTATAATGTCAACAAATTAATAGGGAAATAGGGAAATGCAGAAAGATGAAATGAGGGAGAGGAGGCGGATTAGCACAAATATACTGATCTTTGATGGTATTAGTGTAAATTTTACTGTTATCAGTATTGGTATAATGACCAACAGTGGTATTACATCAAAGCATTTAATAAATTAATGCCATGCACACTAAAATTATCGTTTGTAGTTATATATATAAATAAAATAGCTACTGAACTGTATGGTTGCTATAATGATGTCACTATGACACTAGTGACACATGTTGATGTTACTAAAAATCAGCATACTGTATAATGACGCAAGCATACATCGCTATACTGTACTGACATAAGCGTACCTCAGTAACATCACTACACATCAGGATGGCATATGGTCATGTATGCCTTTATTTAATAGTCAATATATTTTTCGTATATAGCCGTATATAGGTTTGTCTAATGTTAAATTTTATCGAGATTTCATAAGCTCTTATAATTAGGCATTTTCAACAGAATAGTTAGTTTCCATATCGACATTCGCCTTATAATATCGTACATATCCAAGTAGAAGATTCCGACCAGAACATGTTTCATTCTTTGGTAATGGTATTTAAAAAGGTAGACCTAGACTATCAAAATTTCATCATGATTTATTTACCTTGCCATGCATATGCCTCGACGTGCTTTAAATTATGTAAACAGATCTGGCCCTTCGAGGATATTATTTGACTTCTAAGCTGGTAAACAGTACGTACAAATATTCTTCCACGCCAGTGGAGATTTTAATCAAAAGGAGAAATTGTAATCTGATTTATTCGACTGATTCCCTTCTGCTTGGGACCCATGGGAAGAAAGTTCTACAAGTATAACCCCAAAAGGGAAATCTTTAATATTGCTATGAGATGCAGTAACTTTATAGCGCAGCTGAAAGAGAGCTATGTGATGCAGATTTTCATGAAGATAATTGCAATAAAATGGATATGAATTGCAAAGGTTTGCAGTTCACTGGAGCGCTGACTTTCTTCAGCAGATATGTTATAGTTTGCATCATTGACAGCTTTATCACAAGTGTTGTCGCACTGTTTTAAAATTGTCAAAACAAAGAAGAAGAAAAAACGTAAAATTGGCGAAAAATAAATGTAGGTAGTGCTTTAAGTCATTTCCATAAAACGTTTTATGTAAATCTTTATAAGGGAAAAAAAATCCAAAATGACATAACATTTCAAAGTAGAAATAAAAATTATTGTCTTACTGCTTTCCAGCGATAGCGAAAAAAGTTGCACCGACGTTGCTCTGATTTTTTATCATGCTTTTCTGGAGGAAAAAAGAAAATGTATTGCATATGTACATAAAACGAGTACATAATATCTTGACTCAGATATTTTCTTCTTAACATAATGCATCGCAGAGAATTAATTTAAATGCAATCTAAAATTGTAAACGTACTTAACATACAGGGTGTCTATAGATGATAGTCACAGCTTCAATATAGCGTTGTGAGTTTTATATCCAAAATATGATCACAGTTGATGCATCAGGCTGTGATGTAGTCGTCATAGATACTGTCTAAGATTACTCTGTCGGTCACACTGTCATAGGAATGTCATTCAGAATAAACACAAATCTAAGTCCTTTTTTGTATGATCAAAACTAATTTAGCTAGAGAAAAATTGTTGCTTAATTGAAAGCGTTTGTTAGAGAGAATTATCAGGTCGCAAAGAAGATTAAAACTTGTCTTTGTTCACCTTAATCAGCTCAGCTTTCATAGGATGTATCATTGTGTAGCAATTTTTATTGAATAATTTGTTTGTATAGAAGATTATGACTTGGCTCTTAGTGGTGCGAATCAATAATTGCCTATCCGTGAATCGTATCCAGTTTTCATTGTTCATTAGGAATTCCAAAAACTTAGATAAAATACAGCGACTAAGATTCTAATGGCATGGCCATTGTGAGATGACGATCCAAACTGCATCTATATTTTTGCATACTAATATTTGCTGCTTGCTGACTGGTATCATCGCACAGTTTGGTGTTTGATCTACATGTACGGGTGTTGTACATAATAATTTGTTGTCTGTCCCGCATACTTTTAAGCCTTCGTTAAAAACATGCAAAAACGATTTCAACGTGCATTAGCTCCAATGTGAGCAAACTGAAATTCGTGCTATTGAACTTATTATGCACACTTTTCGTCATTTATTAATGCATTAATGAGAGCCGTGCAGGTGCATTTTATGATGTTTTCGCGCCTATAGTTCTCATATTTCTCTAATGCTGTTTGCACAGCGCATTTCAGTTCATTATGAAGCCCTCATATCAGCTGAATTTGCTTGGAAATCCCTGCTTTCTATTCGCCAGTTTCAATCTGATCCCTTGCAAGAGTTTCGTTTTGTATAACTGATTTTTTATCTTAATATTCGTAGGCCCCTTATTTCTTTCTATACTAATAAGCACGTGCTTAAATGCCTAATCCCTTAGTTGTATGTTTGCAAATACGTGTTTGAAAATTCTGGTAAGCGAGTATTCAGGCATATAGTAATTCGCAGTTGTGAACACATTTATTAAGACATATATACCTCATCTATGTCAACATTTTATTTCCTCACTCTTTAGAACAAAACAGCCGTTTTATGTCTGAATTTTTAGGGCACTTGCCAGCAAACCTTACTTTTACTGAAAAATGCTTTTAAAACATTGCCAGAAATATGACCTTTGAAGTTTGCGAGCAAATGCCAGCAACCAAACAGTCGTAAATTCGGTTATGTGTGCGTGTGAACTACTAGCATTTTATGCATTATTTTATATATTTGCCATCGTTATTTTGTTTCGTGTTTCTGGTTGAGAAATCCATGACCGACTAGCATGTCCGTTACCAACAAAGACATTTTGAGTAGTTGCATAAATAATCGCTTCCGGGAGCCATATTTCTCGACCTGAAATACGCTGTGAAAGCTGCACTAAAATTGTTTGTGTGGCCTTGCCTTCGTCATATAAACTATCCTCCAGTGGCGAGAAAATATAACGCAAACCTCGAGAGGATACTTTAAAAATAATTTTATTATCTGTATAACATGGACGTATCGTGTGAATGCAGTAGACACATTGTACGAGTAGCTAGTCATTGGTTGACGCAAAAGTCAAGTGAATCTCAGTACACACAATGTCAGCTCGGCATCTGGAAAGGGGAAATTTACCTTGTTTCCACATTAAACAAAAATCACATTTACACATGGAATTTTAAAAAAAACTGATCTAAATTTACTGTTTCCTTGTAAAACATATTTTTGCTCTATTTTCTGTCTATCTAATTTCGCATATAGTATAGCATTTATTTATTTTTCAGTGGTCAGGTTGGTCAGGGAAATTTGTTTTAAAATCAGGGGAAAGTCAGAAACGTAAAACTTTTATTTTTGGTGCATCCCTGTATGAGAGCTTTTTCCAAAGCTTGCAGTGATTGCCTAGTGGAAGGGGCAGCTATAATATGTTGTTCCATTACATGTACTGTGTGTAGGTTAGGTTAAAAGAAACGCAATACAATTAACATATCCAATAAAATCCAAAAAAGTAAACAAATTGGTATCCAAACAAACAAGTATCCAAAAAAACAACACTTAAAATAAAGATTTCGTGCACATTTGCAGCAGGAACCATCCCAAAGAGATAATTGTGAGATCATGTTCAGAAAAACGATAGTCAAGTTTAAACATTAGTGCATTTGGCGCTGCAATGGGGATTGTGATGTGACTCCATTATTTTGAATGACAAATAATGACAACTCTGATAGGTGGATCTAGTACATTTTTGGAAAAATGAAATATGCGCAACATTTCAAAAGTGCTTTGACATGATAAAAGCATTCCGAATTACATATTCTTGATAATGTCACGTGTTCGTTGCTACTGACAACACGGGGAACTTACGCCATGTATTTTTCCATGCTATGTCGATTGCTGAAACTGTCTGCTAACTGGGTCGTCGTGCAATAAAACGCCGGATAGAGTACTGCCATAAAAACGCCATGATGTTGAACTGGCAGCAGAAAGAGCCTCTTCTGCTCGCTATTTTAGTAAATAAAAACCTGCTCGTTAAATTTGAATGCAGCTTCGAGGATGGCATCAGGTCCTGGTGTGCGGTTTCGTCATTAAGCCCTTTTTGGCAAAAGTCGGCTGGCGAACAATTTCAGCTTATATTACATCCCGACTTCTGCAACTTCACAACAACAATAAAAAACTCGGGCCTGCTGTCGCATTGAATGCCATAGGCCGTTTGAGGACCAGGCAAGCTTTTTTATCATAGCCCAATTTTCTCTTTGAATGCTGCAGCAGTTTGCAACGCTCACTGTGTTCTGCTAATGATCATTCAGTAGACAAGTGGTTTTGTTCCTCCCTTCTTTGAAAAAGGCAACTCAGATTAATGTTTTATATCAAGCATCGGGACTAGGAGTGGAGGTGTATGAGATATCCAATTTGAACAGATGAAATAAGTTTGCAGGAAAACGACACGGGAGATGATTACCGTGATGCTTAAGTCGTTTTACTCGGTGGACTTTTTCTTCCGGAAAATGCGCCGTGGTTTCGTTCAGCAATTTGCCGGGATTGCGTTGACTTTAATGGCATAAAACATTGTTCGAGTGGCTTGTTAAATTGGCTGGCCATGGGGTGCTGAAGGAGCCCTGGATGGCTATGGCACCGGAGTCTTGGCGAGGCTTGAAGGAAAATGCATGTCTACATGTGCATTGTAGATTGCTTCAATCTGTCATGTCATTGAACCCATAGGTATGATGTAACAAACGAACGATAAGTTACGTAAATTTCATATGTACAGAACTTACTGATAGAACGAATTCGATACGTTCCCTTGAAACCTTGTTAATTTTTTATGTGAAAATATTGTAATTATGTTTTGAAAATGAATAGCGTGGAAGAGCAGGTTTATTTACATGCTTAATTAACTATTCTTTTGACAAGTGCTGAAGAGACAAAGGGCTTTATGATTTTCAGACTACCGTCCCTCCCCCCTGAAAGCATTTGTTATACTTCCTCCCCCTCCCCTGCCCAAATTATGCAAATCTATTTTTATAAATTAGATCTGAAATGATGAATTTTAGGAAATGCATTTTTTAACACATAACAGCATAAAAATAAGTCATACTTGAGTACATCATCTGCTGAGAAGAAAATGTTGAATGCTGTTTTTTTTAATAACAGGATCACAAATGATAACACAACGTTTTAAAAAAACAGCTATGATGACATCATTTGACAAATCCCCTTACTTGTATTTGGGTATTGTTGCAGATTATAACGCAATCATATCAAGCAAGAAATCAGGCTGCATCTGAAGTCTAATTGATTGCTGGTTAGTTACATGTGCGTACAGTGACAGGTTGTCACCCTTAATAAATATATCCGTTTTGAAATATTGGTAGCATTTGTTTGATACCAGCTGTTGTCCCATAAGATGAATGTATTTACGACCATTTGGCGACTAGATGGCGCTGGCAAGTGATTACCTGTTGTATGTACACGTTATCGAGCTGTTTACCACTGGCTGAACGTTTTCATTTTATTGTGAAGTACGTGCACATGTAAGTGTCCACTGCTTATGGCCGTAGGCAGACGTATTCATCTGGTTAAAAAGATTTCGTTTATTATATTTATTACCCTCCCGAGTATTTTACGACACCCATAGCGACGTTATTAAGTTGAAGGTGCAATGATGTCCTTAATGACATTACATGGCTCTCACTTACCTTTTACACTTTAGTAAAGCTCTTGGGTTGGGACTGACTTCACTGGCATATTTTGATCCCAGCCTGATATTGTCGTAAAAGGACTGGAGCAATATGACGTACTGGTGAAGATCGAGCCATGGCCAAAACGAGACTAGGGGTGAATTCTTGGAATGCCATGTCAAAATCACAATGCCAAACACTTCAGGACAGAACACAAGAAAGATGACATTGGGTTCTGGGCACAACAGCTGTTTCTGTTGGCTATTTTGCAAGTGTCGCCTGCAAAGCTGGCTGGAGATTGGTTTCTCAGCGCCCTCTAAACGAAACTGCTTAACCGTTGTACGGTTTCCCAATTGAATTTTTCATTTATTTCAAAAGGGGCTTTTGCACACTGGCGACTTTCCGAATACATTACCGGCGACCATAAAATGCAGCAGTATGCCGAAGCATTTATTTTATGGTTCAACGAGCCTGGGCTACAATTCTGCCATGAAATTGGCGAGATAAACCAGACTTGCAATCAATGGACTGCAGCTATTTGCAGCTGTCAACGCTGCTGTTAATTTTACAGCATTTTGCAAATGTGCGAAGCGATGCTCGGTTTGATGGGTGGATTATTATGGCATAAATGTCAAACATGTTCAGTTTGTACAGTTTGTAAGCTTTTTAAATATAAGAGAGAAATGACACTGTTTACGTGCAGACTTACATTAACCCAGGCTTGTAAACTTGTTTTACCTACAGTGCCCTTCTTTGACATTAGTATACTTGATTTGAGCCTGCATTTGATTCAATTCACCTCAAACTCCCCAACACCCAGATCAGGTGATATTGCAAATGTATATGAAGATATGTTGCATCTGGTTTTAGCAAACTCAGAAGACCACGCTCCCAAGGTCTGTACTTCTTTTGTATGAAGCGGAGCATTATGGGTGTTTTAAGGCATGTCACTAACCGGTAACAATCATGAAAGTGAGTTCTTGCTCGCATATAAACATGGTAAAACCATAAGTACTGCACGCTTATACAGTGTATATCAATAAGCATTGCGGTCGATAGTTCTTGATACTGACAATAATATTGCCCTGATATGGCAGCCGTAGATTCATGCCCTTCTAAATTAGTTTAAGGCCCATTGAAAGTGCGTTGTGACTTTGGGGACACCCTGTACAAAATTGCGAAACTCAATTTCTCCTTTCCTAATCAACATATTAAAATATTTTTTTCTTGTAAACATTAAGAGGGACTCGCGTTTTATTGGTGGTACTATTTCACGACTTGTGGAAATGCATATGATATTAATAAAAACGATAATTCTATGTTCGACTTTATATTCTGCTTTATGAGCGATAGATGGCAGCACCTGCCGTCTGAATGGGAATATAAGAGATCCAGAATTTGGAACGATTCTAAAAACAAAATGTCTTTTAATATTATGGCTGATTACAAGGTCCATTGAAAATGCGTGGTAATTTTCGGGCACCCTGCATAATATTTCCACCATGCAAAACCAT